>JALGBA010000469.1:0-135000 GCA_023970755.1 Azemiops feae | reverse complement strand
TTCAGAAATAACAACGACCAGCTACGCACGTGCAGGCAGAAATCAAGCGCGGGACTTCTTTGCATAATTCCAGACACCCCCCTTTTGATTCAGAATGGCCTTCCGTACTGCAGGCTGATTTTCTGCCCCCTCCTCAGCTACCAGGGAGATCTTTTTCTAAACAAACACCCCCCCCCCATTTCTTTCCAGTTTACACGAGCTGGTGAAACATGACGTGAACGGCTTGATATTTAAGGACTCGTGTGAACTTGTGGAACAGCTGAAGGTTTGAGAATGCTTCTCAGATTACTTCTTGATAGTGCTGTTTGGTCATTTATGTAATTATTGTATCTTATGATGTATGATTTATCACTTCGTTGCTTATATGTATACTGGGAGCTTATGCATCGGAGACAAATTCTTTGTGTGTCCAATCACACTTGGTCAATGAAGAATACTCTACTCTACTCTACTCTACTCTACTCTACTCTACTCTACTCTACTCTACTCTACTCTACTCTACTCTACTCTACTCTACTCTACTCTTATTCCTCCTCCTCCTCCTCCTCCTATTCCTATTCCTATTGTTTACTTTTTGGGCTGAATCTCCACTTTTTGCAGTATTTCTCGACTTCCTTTGAATCTGAGAATGGATGTCTAGCACCAACTATGTTTTTCTTCTGTTAGCAATTCCTTGATAATCCTACAACTTGTCATGTTATGGTGCTGATGTATGCCCCAGTTATTGAGGTGGCACTGATCCCATATCTCCCTAAGTCCCCATTTGGAAAAAAAAGAATAGCAATCTCGCTTAGACTTACATACCGCTTCACAGTGCTTTACAGCCTTCTCTAAGCGGTTTACAGCAATCTTAAATTACTCCCAGCAATCTTAAATTTGCCTGTTGCTCCTAGCAATCTTAAATTTACCGACCTCGGAAGGATGGAAGGCTTGGTCAACCTTGAGCCGGTCAGGATCGAACTCCAGGCTGTGGGCAGAGTTCGCCTGCAATACTGCCTTCTAATCACTGCGCCACCACGGCTCCTATTATTTTTTTATTATCTTAATCTGTGGTTCAGGAAGTCTGATCTTTACAGACTAAGATGGCAGGTCTTCCTAGACCATTTTGCAACTTTTGTTGATTTTAAACCTGCATTTGATGCAATCTGTAGACCAAATCTGTGGTCCAAAACTTAAAAACTCTTTGACAGATTGCTGCTTTTGAGATTTAAATATCACGAGAACTTAAGGCTGGAAGTTAGATGTAGCATTCAAGGACATGTTACTAAATATCTGCAAGGAGAGAAGGTATGTGTGTATTTAATTATCTTATAAAGTCCCCGGAGCCTCATCTAAGCCAATATCACTTTCCACCCTCTTAAACTAGCCCATAGCCATACCAACATCGTTGTATGCCAGTGATCCAGTAATTTTCTCCTTGACCCTCTTAGCCTTCAAAGAGTTTTGCTACTTTTTTATTGCAGTCATTCAGAATTAATTAATTAACAATACGTTTTGCTAAGATCGAGATTATAGCCTTTTCTAAACCTTTTCTAAAGCAGTAAACGTGGCATTGATCAAAACCTTTAAATGTTGAGGGGGGGGGGTGATTAAGAGGCAAACAGAATTGCCCTTCTGGTAGATAAATTTAATTCTTCTTGAGAAAAAAACAACAGCTACACTAAGAAAATGGAATGAGTGTGTGATGGTGTGTGATTTTGTGCTGCTTTTCCACAGTTTTTTTTTTTTTTTTTAAATCTATGAACATTTGTGATGCACAATTTTGGACTGCACAAAATTATACAGGTATTCCTCAATTTACAACCACAATTGAGCCCAAAATTTCTGTTGTTAAGTGAGACATTTGTTAAGTGGGTTTTGCCCCAGTTTGCGACCTTTCTTGCCACAGTTGTTGAGTGAATCACTGCAGTTAATAAGTTAGTAACACGGTTGTTAAGTGAATCTGGCTTCCCCATTAATTTTGCTCGTCAGAAGGTCGCAAAAGGTGATCAGATAACCTTAGGACACAGTGACGGTCATAAGTATGAACCAGTTTCCAAGCACCTGAATTTTGATCACATGACCATGGGGATGCTACAAAGGCCGTAAGTGTGAAAAATGGTCATAAGTCACTTTCTTCATTGCTGTTGTAATTTTGAACAGTCACTAAATGAACTGTTGTAAACCGAGGACTACCTGTACTATAGTTTTCCTAATCCTAATATTTTAATGATACAATTTCCTAGTTTTAGTAGTTCTCAATGGTTTTTTTTTTGTAATATATTTTATTGAATTTTTTAAAAAAACATAAATCACTTAATAATTGGTGAACAGTGTGTTGTCTGGGTTACACTTGTAAAACAATCATTAACAATTAATTTCTATAATCCATACTCCACACAATAATTTTAGTTGATTTCCTCTTTCCCCAAAATATCCTCTTTTGCAAACATCGAATTAATACAGTTCTTATTGTTTTGATAAATAACAATTGAATATATAATTTCCCCCCCGAATATTCCTAAAAATCGTATCAGTATAATATTTCTTTTCTATTCAGTCATTCTGGTTGCCTTATCACAGATCCTGTTACAATCCTTATCTTAGTTTATTTCTCTCTCGCCAAATTCTAAATATTCTTAACTGGTGAAGATTTTCTCAAAAATTAATTACGTTTGCATTTACAAATTTAACTCTCATTTTTTCCGTATAAGCCATCTCACACTTTTACATTTCTTAAGAAATAGATAAAACGATGAAAAGAAAAAGAAAGGAGAGCAAGAGTAAAGAAACATACGAAATAACATACTACTTATTTAGTAGTTCTCAATGTTATTTTTCCATATTTGATGGGCTAGACCAGGGATAGGCCACCTTGGCTCTTTTATGACTGGTGGACTTCAACTCCCAGAATTCCTGAGCCAGCCATGCTGAGGGGAAAGGGAGGGTTTCCAAGCTGAGCCATGCTGGCTCAGGAATTCTGGGAGTTGAAGTCCACGAGTCATAAAGCGGCCTAGGCCTAGGCCAGAGGTACCTTGGCACTTTTATGACTGGTGGACTTCAACTCCCAGAATTCCTGAGCCAGCCACGCTGAGGTGAAAGGGAGAGTTTCCAAGCTGAGCCATGCTGGCTCAGGAATTCTGGGAGTTGAAGTCCACGAGTCATAAAAGAGCCAAGGTGGCCTACCCCTGGGCTAGACTACCCATATTGGATTGGTTTCAAATTTCATCATCCACGCTGTTCATTGCATCGCGCTCTTTTTATCATGTTTGGTTTTTTTTGCCTTACAGATGCTTTTCGGGGAATTTCCTGCTGAGGAAAACCAGCTTGCTTTATTCCGAAGAAATCTTCGCCTGGCAAAGCAGCAACGCTGGGATGAGAGCTGGGAGCAGACAGTATTTCCTCTGTTCAGCGATGGCCAATCAGATTAGCTTATAATAAATTAGAAGCTAGTTGATAAATGATTTTTTTCCCCCAATTTTGTATTATCCTGTCGGTGTTTGAAAATTAAAAAAAACCCAGCTTAAATAAGAATTTCATGAGTTTATGATGAATAAAAATATGACATTTTATTTTGGTAAATCAAGAAAAAACCCCTATATGAAGCTTGGTCGCAGTCCTTTCCTATTTTCGTCCATTAATTGGTCACAATTCCATGCAAACTGAGGTGCCAGTTCATGGATGGAAATTAGCCTTGTACAGGGAGTCCTCGACTTACAACAGTTCATTTAGTGACCTTTCAAAGCTACAACGGCACTGGAAAAAGTGACTTATGACCGTTTTCCACAGTTACGACCTTTGAAGCATCCCCAGGGTCATGTGATCAACATTCAGATGCTTGGCAACTGACTCATATTTATGACGGTTGCAGTGTCCCGGGGCCATGTGATCATCTTTTGACAAGCAAAGTCCATGGGGAAGCCAGATTCACTTATTGACCGTGTTACTAACTGATCAGCTACAGTGATTCATCTAACAATTGTGGCAAGAAAGCTTGTAAAATGGGGCAAAACTCACTTAAAAATGTCTCACTCAACAACAGAAATTTTGGGCTAAGCTGAGGACTATCTGTAGTTGAATTGCAATTGGCATTGGAACAACGGTTTTGCCTGCTGGGAACCAGCTTGCTGCCTCATAATCATAATTCTTTCGGATGGGGACCCAAAATTCTTCAGATGTTCAGCCACAACTCAAAGTGTTCCTTCCCATTGGATGTGCAAAGGTAGATTAAATCGAAAACAGGAATGGGGAAATCACTTTTCTTGAGAATCTTAAGTGCCATAGCAACGTACTTCTGAATCGGGTCTATGACAATACACCAACTTGCTGCGGCCATCTCTCCATGGCCAACTTGCTGCGGCCAACTCTCCATGGCCAACTTGCACAGCCAACTTGGCATGGTCAACTTGCTGTGGTCAACTCTCCATGGTCAACTTCCCATGGTCAACTTGCTGTGGCCAACTCTCCATGGCCAACTTGCACAGCCAACTTGCCATGGTCAACTCGCTGTGGCCAACTCCATGGCCAACTTGCCATGGCCAACTCACCAAGGGACAACTTGCTACGGGACAAGAGTTACACTAATATCAAAGAAATGGTGGAATAGAATCATTAAAGAAAGGATGCAAAAGGGAGGGACAGAATGAAATATGAATGACAAAAATGATTTTTTAAAAAAAATTGTTTTAAATAATTAAATTGTTCAATTGTCCCGAGTTGGCCTTGTTGAGTTGGCCATGGCGAATCGGCCGTGACAAGTTGTCCCATTCCGTTCCGAATCACCCTACTCACTTCACGTGACCTTCACAAGTATTTGCAAAATATTTAGTTTCCACATGCATTTTTCAAACAAAAAAGCACCTGAAAATAAGATGTCAAAAAGTCGATATTTAAATGCTTATCTGTACTGGAGGGAAAGATAGCTTATAAATATTTAAATATTTTAAGACATATGTATGGATGTGCGTGCAATTTCCTTTCCTTTCAAACAGCCAAATGCTATGTGCACGAACGTGTTTGTCTCAGCAATACTCTATATAAAAAACATTCTTTTCATTGGGGTTTATCGCCTGCTTTTTCATCTCTTATCAATGGAAAGGCCAATATCTGAAAAGCTAATCTCCGTTTTTTGAAGTCTTTAGGTGAAAAAAGAGCTATTGAATATAACACTCCTGTAGTGGATAAGACTGAAAGATATCTTATTCACCCAAATGCATAATTCATGGAAGGCTGTTGGCATTTAGTTATAAATTCTTGTTCTTGAATTCTTCACTGTTTTTTCCCCTTGCTTGTAGAAGAAGTTCTTTTGTTGCAGCAAACCGTAAGAAACAGAACTGTCGGTTATTTAAATTCATTGCAAAGTTAAATAACAGAGAGAGCAGAATTTTTTGTTGTCCAGTAGAACTGATTGGATTCCAGTATAGAATGATCAAGCTGCAAATCTTACACGAATGTGGATTTTTGACTGCCGTTGCCTCTTTTTCTTAATGGAAAAACACAGAACATAATAACAGGGCTAGAAGGGACCTTGGAGGTCTTCTAGTCCAACCTCCTGCTCAAAGCAGGAAATCTTATATCATCCCAGACAAATGGTTGTCCAGTCTTAATTTTGAAAACCTCCAGTGATGGAGTCTCCACAATTCTGGGAGGCAAGCTAGTCCTTTGATGGTTCCCACTGTCAGGAAATTTCTCCTTGATTCTAGGTTGCTTCTCTCTTTTAATGATCTTCCATCCATTACTTCTTGTCCTGCCCTCAGGTGCTTTGGGGAATAAGTCAACCCCCTCTTTGACAGCCCCTCAAATATTGGAAGACTGCTTCATATCCCCCTTAATCCTTCTCTTCAATAGACTGGAGACCTACCTAGTTCCTTTCACTGTTCAAAATACAATTTAGCTTTCTCGTCATACTAAAATGTCTGTCCTGTAACCTACATCTCATGGACTGCTGAAATGGGGACTCTTGTTGGTTGCTCACTGTATGACAGATACACAAGTAGTCTTCAACCAGTGGAACGGCCTGCCTCCAGAAGTTGTGGGTGCTCCATCGCTGGAGGCTTTTAAGAAGAGACTGGATAGTCACTTGTCTGGAAATGGGACAGCGTCTCCTGCTTGTGCAGGGGGTTGGACTAGAAAACCTCCAAGGTCCCTTCCGACTCCTGTCATTCTGTTACGATTGAAATGGAGAAGGCCCATTAAGGTTGTTGACAGTCATAAAATGGGCCACCCACGCAATCGACCCAACTTTATGACCTCTCTTGAGAAATAAATGCTGGTTTGGGGCACAAACGTCATAAAATGCAGTTGTGTGGCCATGGAACACTATAAACAGCCATAATTGTGGGGCGGTTGCCGAGCACTCAACATGATCATGGAGGGCAGCCATTAGAACTTCTTCAACTAGAAGTGGGTCATAAGGACTCCAGTGAGGTCCATTGTTACTTGAAACATTCACTAAGCAGCCAGTGATAAGTCAAGGACTCCTGCATATGGTTGGTTTCAAGCAGTAGGTTACGTAGATCTGGGTCCATCTTCTGCTCAGGACAGGAATCCAGAACCTCAATTGGTTTGAATAACGAGGACTTTTTGGGTCATTGGTTCCACCATCAAAGTCTCCTTAACGCTGGGTGGTTTATTTTGAATTAACACTGGAATCTGCCTTTTAGCCATTGTGTAACGAAGGATATTTCATAGATTCAAATCAATATCTTTTTAATATCTTACAAAGCAAGGCTACTATTAATCTTCATATACAGTGCATATGTAGTCAATTTACATTTACATTTTCTATATAAATAATGGGGTGTAGATGGCTGATTACATAGGTTGATTACTATTTTCATCATTAGAGTATTATATGAAATCAGACCATACGGGGGGGGGGAAGTAATTTTCTTTCTTATTTTTCTTTTAACTGGTTTCAATTTATATGTTAATTTTTCTGTTAAGGCAATGGGCCATATTTATCATGCCAATTTTTCTAAGATGACCCTTCTTGATATATCCAGCATTTTCTGTTCCTAATCTAGCAGCATTAATAACAAGTGTAATCGTGCCTTACTTTTCAAATTTGGTATTCTTAACAGATAATAATAACAAAAGCTGCAAGATGTTTTCTTTTTTTACTTTGATTAATAATTAATGGGATTGTCTGAACTACCATATCCCCAAATTTACAAAAGTTTGGGGATCCCCACCGCATAGGCAGAATGGATTTTTTCCCCCTTGCTACCTCTCCCAACATTTATTTCAATTTCTTTTTTTATTATGTATGAAATGTTAACTGGCATAAGTGCCGACAGTATGCAAACTTGAAATGTAATTTCTGCAAAGCTATTGAGAAAAACGTAGGAATTTTTCCCCCCTTCCGTATTTATAATTCATTTGGGGGTATTTTTCTCTCAGCAGCTAAGGCTTTCTCCCGGTTGCATACTGTAGTAGAAGTTTGTGAAATTGTGCACTATTAGGATGTTGTTATTAATCACTAATAATATACATTGCTGGGGGTACATGTATGTGTGTGCAAAGCAAGCATCTGTAAAAAAAAGTCCATTAGCTCTTAATATTTTGCAAGTTTCTGTCCATACGATTGTAGATTCTTTCCGTTCAATGTTGCCATATTGTAGGACCAAGGAAAACATACCTTCTCTGTTGCAATGCATTTTCTCAAATTTAAGAAAACTCTGGTGTAATGCAAATTGTGTTAGTGTACCGATACAGAATATTTATAGTTCAGGCCTGAAATGAGGGGTCCTTGGTGCCCTCTGAGCTTGGTTGTTTTCTTGCAGACGTTTCACGACCCAACTAAGTAACATCATCAGTGGCTAGAAGGGAGTCGGGTTTGCAGAATGGGGGAAGGAGAGGAGAAGGACGTGGAGAACTGTGGGGGTCCTTGGCGCTCTCCGAGCCTGGTTGTTTTCTTGCAGACGTTTCACGACCCAACTAAGTAACATCATCAGTGGCTAGAAGGGAGTCAGGTTTGCAGAATGGAGGAAGGAGAGGAGAAGGACGTGGAGAACTGTGGGGGTCCTTGGCGCTCTCCGAGCCTGGTTGTTTTCTTGCAGACGTACATGATAGAAGCCTTTGTGTTTTCGGTCAATTTTATCCTTTCATTCTATTGCCCTTAAAAGTTTAGAGGGTGAACTACAAGCAGAAATATCAGGAATTATTTCGTGACGGGGGAGATAAGATTTGTAACTTCCTGCAGGCTACTCCTCCTCCGAATCGCCTATCTTGAGAAGTTGTTAACGGGGATAAAACTGGGTGATAGACCGTGGATATTAGTCTAAGCTGGGTGGAAAAGATGAGGACACTTAAGATATTAATGTGAAAAGATCAGATCCATCCCTTTTCTGTTTTAATACCTGTTTGGCTCCCACAGACAAGAACTAAGGAATGCTCCTTCTGAAACTTGCAACTTTGGCAAGGTTAAAACTTCACCCTACAAGAAGCCCCTTCCGGAATGGCGAACCAAGACAAATGTGCGTAAAGGAAGGAAGATGTCCTTGACAGAAATGTGCAGAAAAGGTTACACAGACACAAGGGGCTGGAGAACTTGTTAAGCGCTCAGAAACAAGACACCATTTGGAAGTGGCTAAGGTAGACGCCCCACCGCCACCCGATTCACAGGAGCATAACGAGCAGGAGGAACAGGAAGAGACAGGAAGGAAGGAAGGCACAGAACGACCAGAATGCAAGATTCTGTTCTAATAATCGATCTCAATAAAAAAGATTTGAGATTTCTGTAGAATCGATGACCTACTCCAGTGATGGCGAACCTTTGAGACTTGAGTGCCCAAACTGCAACCCAAAACCCACTTATGCATCGTCGAGTGCCGGCTGGGCGTGGCCCATTGGGTGGGCGTGGCTGCAGTGGTAACGGCGGACTGGGTGGGACTAAAAAGTTCAATCAATCAATTCCAACTTTGCAAGATCTCTTTTTTTCCCCCGCGAGAAGTTGAAATTGACTGATTGAACCTTTTTTTTTTTTGCACACGGCGGCGGAGGCCTAAAGCGAAAAGGTTTTATAAAACCCAGCTGAAGGCCTAGGACTGGGGCGACGGCGCGCGTGCCCACAGAGAGGGCTCTGAGTGCCGCCTCTGGCACCCGTGCCATAGGTTCGCCACCACTGACCTATTCTGATCTACTTCCCCAGGTTGACAGCGTGGCAACAGACCCCAGACAGAAGTAAAAACACATCAAAAACAGGTAACCTCATGTTTATTATAGAAAAAATAACAGCTTCTGAGTTCCATAGTTCGCGTGAGTATATAAACGGGATAGATGATAAGTATTCTCTGAGACCGCAAGAAGGTAACTTTAATTGTGTAAACAATACAATACACAAAGGTTTTCAGTAATGTATCTCGTAGATTAGTGTTTCTCAGCGTTGACAGCTTTAAGGTGCGTGGACTTCAACTTCCCAACGAATTCTGGGAGTTGATGACCACACATCTTCAAGTTGCTGAGACTGAGGAACTGAGAAATTCTGGGAATTGGTCTTAAAGTTGAGAAGATTGAAAGAAACTCCTTTGTAGACCCATCGGTTATAACACAAGAAGTGAATTGTTTTTAATGCAGCTATAAGAGACATTTTGATGCTTCCAGCAGTGGACACTTCGAGAGCGAAACCAGCTCATGATGGCCAAAGTTATTTCCAATCATAATACTTGGGAGAAGCTTTCCAACCAAGAGTTTGGGGGAAAACTCTTAAACATGCAGCCTTAAAATTACTATAGTTGCGTGCTGGTCATATGGAAAAAGATTCTTCCAAGAGGTAGGTACTGTTTGCCATCCAATCTCCACTTTATCTGAAAAAAAAAAAAAAAAAAAAAAGGGAGGAAGAAACAGGGTTAAATGTAGGGATATTTCCATGTTGCCTATTTTTTTTTCTAATTCAAATGATTTGGTTTCATTTGCAAAATGGACCAGAATTGTTTATTGCTCTGAAAGCAACTTTGATAAATCAGCCACAAAGAAGAAACATTTTTTTTTTTCAATCTCCCAAACACGATACTTACTCAAGACGTAACGTGGCTTCTCTGGAGCCTGGCCAAAAACACTAGATGAATTAATTGCACGGATTTGAATACGCAAGCAAAATAAGAAAAAGTTCCATCAACTCTGGGCAACTTTCTCTGTGGCTGAATCTTGCTTATGGGAAATGCAACTCCTCTGAAAGTTAATTGGTCCCTTGATACCAAGTTTCTAATGCACGTTGAGTAGAAATCGGCCCTTCCTTTTTGGCTTTATGAAGTCCTAGCAATGCTTAAACCCTCTCTCTGGTAAGCAAAAAAAAAAAAAAAGCTGCTGTGTATGCAAACATCTTCATACCCAAAACACGAATCTCAACAGTGGTTCATTTTTTAAATGTCCAGGTTTTGAAAAAAAAAAGTTTTTTGTAGATGCAATATATTAAAGCCTCCCGTGCATTTTATTTCAGTATCTATTTTCCTGCAGTGCGTTAAAAACAGTTTGCAAAAACAATTCAGACGTGCGATCTATCAAGGCCAATTTTATAAAAACTGGGATGAAATTATTTTCGGGAATGTTGCATGAGACACTGAAGATGCTCTGGTGTCTTTTACAAGCCATAACAATTTTCAGTGAATTTGTGGAAAGTATCAGCATCTTGGCATAGTATATTAAATACTAGCCCAGAATTAGTAGAGAGGCAATACAAGTTTATAAAGTACAGATAGTCCCCGATATTCCGTGCAGACAGCTGGTCATTTGCATTCAAAGAAAAACAAGAAAGTCCAGTTGCCTCCTGAAAAAGCACCTTTGGGTCAACCCTGACCTGGATGACTGAGAAACTCCATAGACATTTAGCTACGTACTTTGGGATGAACACCCTTCGAATGAACGGTGTTCGTGTGAACGGATTTCCAGAAAAATTGCAGACTATGGGAACCATTTGTGTTTCAGTTTGAGATGCAGGCCATGCAGACTCATCCCCAACAGCCTGCACCTGTCTTCAACAGTGAAGGGACTCACCCAGAGCAGAAAACATCCTGCAGCCAAGGTGGCTCCACACCCATTTGCACCACTCAGGTGACCCTGAGGACGCAGGTAGACCTCCAAGTGGCCTCAACGACTCTCTAAAAGGAGGCAAATGACCAGCTGTCTGCAAGGAGTATAAATCCTTCCACTCCCCACCATCCAGTCAGAGCTGAAGAAGCTTCTCGGATGAGAAGCGAAACAAACAAGAAAGTCCAGTTGCCTCCTGAAAAAGCATCTTTGGGATTTCCTTGAAGACATTTCACTTCTCCTCCAAGAAGCTTCTTCAGTTCTGGTGGAATTCTCCACCATTCAGTCAGAACTGAAGAAGTTTCCTGGAGGAGAAGCGAAATGTCTTCAAGGAAAAACAAAGTCCATCTGTCTTTTGAAAAAGCATCTCTGGGACAACCATGACCTGGATGGCTGAGAATCTCCCTAGACATTCAGTTCAGGTAGTCTTTGATTTAGGACTGTAACTGAGGTCCAGAATTACACCCGTGTTTCTGTCATAAATTGAGGCACCCATGTGACCGAAGTAATTTTCCAGATTTTTTTTTTCTCATGGCAGTCATCAAGCGAATGCTGGGGTTGTTAAGCAAACCCATTTATCTCAATGGAAACCGGCAAAATAAAACATTGCAAATCAGTCACGTGAGCACGGAACACCACAACGGGACCCTCCCCGCATGCAATCACATGACCTCAGGTGGGTGAGAGACGGTACAACCATTTGCAATGGCTGGAGGTGATTTATGGCCCGTAAAACACCTGTTCCACATCCATCGCAATGAGTGTTTGTTAAGTGAGGACTACCTGTATTATCTATTGCTGATTTAATGACTAGGTCTTAAAATATGGGAATATTTCATTGCACTGAACATGAAAGAAAGGACGTGGTGGTTTTTTTTGCAGAGATTGGCTTCAGTTCCAACCTGAAGAAGTTAGCAACTTCTTCATGTTGGAACTGATACGCTGTGATACTGTCTTGTGGACAATCCCTTTAAAGAGAGAGAGAAAAAAATTACTTTCCCCTTTGCTCCTTTTCCGTTGTTCTTTAGAATGAAAAGAAAAGAAAAATCTGCTAAGGAAATAAAAGTTAGAGCAGTTGCCGTATCTTTGATTGGTACGGGCCATTAACTAGTTAATTACCTATAATTAATTAGCAGAGGAATTCTTCAGCGATGTTGTATGGAAGATAAAAGCAATGCACACCAGCTGTTCCTGATAGTCACGCTTTGATTAGAGCTTTCATAGGGCTTTCCAGTCTTGTAAAGCGATGTATTTATTCACCATTAATTAATGATACACTGCAGATTATAAACTCCATGGCACTTGCAAATCCCAGGTTTATTCGTTTGCACTGTATTCTTTTACCCCCTGTCCCTATCGGAGGGAGGGGAGGGTAAACAACGCGTGCCTAAGCAACATCTCGGCTTTGTGAGTTGCACTGGTTGCCGGTTGGCTTCTGAGTGGGATTTAAGGCGCTGGTTGCTACCTATACAGCCCTATATATGTAAGTTGTATATAGTATGTTTCAATGTATGTTATGTATGTGTACACTTTGAGAGCAAGCAACTAAATTTCATTTTTAATGTGTGCCATGGTTATCTCTCTCTCTTTCTTTTCCTCTCTCCCCCTCTCCCCCCTCTCCCCCCTATCCATCCATCCATCTATCCATCTATCCATCTATCTATCTATCTATCTATCTATCTATCTATCTATCTATCTATCTATCTATCTATCTATCTATCTATCTATCTATCTATCTATCTATCTATCTATCTATCTATCTCCCTATCTCTCTCTGTCTGTCTATCTTCCATTTCTCTCTCTCTCTCCACCTCTTTATCTCCCTCTCTCTCTATCTATCTCAATTTCTATCTCTCTTTCTCTCTCCATCTTTGTCTCCATCTCTCTCTCTCCCTCTCTCTCTCTCTCTCCATCTATCTATCTATCTATCTATCTATCTATCTATCTATCTATCTATCTATCTATCTATCTATCTATCTATCTATCTATCTATCTATCTATCTATCTATCTATCTATCATCTATCTATCTATCTATCTATCTTTCTCTCTCCACCTCTATCTCCCTCTCTCCCTCTTTCTATCTATCTAGCTCCATTTCTATCTCTTTCTCTCTCCATCTTTCTCTCTCTCTTTCTCTCTCTCTGGCACCGCCTGTCTCCACAGAATCCACTTGGCTGCTTTGACCCAACAGGGTTGACACATTCTAGATTTCTTGAACTCAACAATGCCGTCTCTTGGGACCCCAAAAGGGCAACTTCTCTGTATCAGTGCCTGCTCTCTGGGACAAGATTCCCCGAGAATCAAGTAGATCCCACTCTGCAGTTGTTCAGAACAGCCGTGAAGTCCTGGCTCTTCGCCCAGGAGAGCGAGTCCCCTCGCTTCCTCAAACTGGCCATCTTTTAAATTTTATTGGTTTCACTGGAATATCTTTGTCTTGAGTGTTGGGCGCTGCCCAGAGTGGTTGGCATACAGGCAGTCCTCGTCTTAACGACCACAATCGAGCCCAACACTTCCGTGACTGAAGCAAGGCGGTTGCTAAATGAGTTTTGCCCCATGTTATGACCTTTCCCGCCACAGTTGTTAAGCGAATCACTGCAGCTGTGAAGTTAGTTAACCCAGTTGTTAAGGCTTCCCCATTGACCGTGCTTGTCAGCAGTTCGCAAAAGGGGATCACGTAATCCCGGGACACAGCAACCGTCATAAATGCATGCCAGTTGCCAATTTTGATCACGTGACTATGGGGATGCTGCCCCGGTCGTTAAGTGTGAGAAACAGTCGCGAAGTCACTTTTTTCAGTGCCGCTGTAATTTCGAACAGTCACTAAACGAGCGGTTGTTAAGCCGAGGATTGCTTGTACATTATTCTGAAAAACGGGACAGTCAAGAGTCGTGGACGCCTTTAACACACAGCTGGTGGCCTTGGGCCAGTTACTGTCTCTCAAATCAATTCACTTGACTAAGTTTGGGTTGTGGGAAAACCAGGAAGAGGAAGGAGTATTAGATACGTTCACCACCGTGAGTTGTTTATAGAAATAATAAAGGCGGGCTATAAATTCAAGAAATAAAAGGTGGATGAAAGCAGTCCGAAGAAACCAGCCACGCTTGAAAAATTCCAGGCTTATTTCTCTTATGTTCAACTTTGGTTCTCAGCCACGGAGAAGCAAGCCCGCTTCTGAACCGCCAGGGATGCTTACCAAGTTGCATTTGGAAGTCGCGATACGTATCTGGGTTTCGGATATTGAAGGCGACGTAAACTTCAGGCGTTTCTCTGTTCCTGCGGTCCCGGGGAAATTTTTGAAGGACACCAATCAAGTGCTGGCTTACCTCCGGATCGTATACCACATCTGATAGGAATTTAAAGAGGGGAAAAAAAAATAAATGGAACAAATGAGGTAGCAATTTTTTTTTTTTTTTTTAAAAAATGCAAATTACAAGGCGGTATCGATTGGAGAGAGAGTGGATCACTGGATAGGATAGGGATTTAAAATAGATCCAGACTGGGGTTGTTTGCAGGGTGTGGTCAAGATGGCGGCCACAACGTGGCAGTGAAAGGTCCACCTGTTTGGTTGTTTTTTTTTTTAGAGTTTTCATCGGAACCCCCTGCCCAAATCCTCTCCTCTTCCTGGCGACTGGAAAGAAAACCATTTTGCAAGAGTCAAGATATATGGCCAAGACATAAATATCATTATTTCTGAATAGTGCAGAGAACGGGGGTAGCTACATTTATTTTTCAAATTTATATAGTCTCCCATCTCTCAAAAATAAGTGACTGCGGGCGATGGGCAACAAAGCTAAAAAGACAATGAATAAATACCAAGAATTATTTCAAAAATGGTTTTTGATAAGGGTTTTTTTGGGGGGTATATTTTTGATTTGGTTTTCAAAAACAGAAAGGACAGACATTTGATTGGGACAGTATAAGGTCTCTTGCCTTGAAGTCACAAAGCTTGATGTAACAGAATAACAAAATAACAGAGTTGGAAGGGACCTTGGAGGTCTTCTAGTCCAGCCCCTGCTCAAGCAGGAAACCCTACACCATTTCAGACAAATGGTCATCCAATCTCTTCTTGAAAACATCCAGTGACGGAGCACCAACAACTTCTGGAGGCAGGTTGTTCCACTGGTTAATTGTTCTCACTGTTAGGAAGTTTCTCCTTAATTCCAGGTTGCTTCTCTCCTTGATTGGTTTGCATCTGTTGCTTCTTGTCCTGCCTTCAAGTGCTTTGGAGAATAGATTGACCCCCCCTCTTCTTTGTGGCAACCCCCGAGATATTGGAACACTGCTATCATGTCACCCCTAGTCCTTCTTTTCACTAGATTGGACACACCCAATTCCTGCAACTGTTCTTCGTGTGTTTTAGTCTCCACAGCCCTTTAATCATCTTTGTTGCTCTTCACTGCCCTCTTTCCAGAGTCTTGATAGGAATACCCACATACCAAAACCTCCGTGCGTAGAACATGTTTGCATTTACTCCTAACTCAACAAGCTCAATTTGAACTGGAGATATCCGTTACCTGCAGCAAGAATGACGTCAGCTTGCAATCTCGCAAGCTGGTCTTTGGAAACGAGATTCCAGTCTAGTTCTTTTACTGATATTCGGACCTGGTCATCTTCAAGGTCGTCATCATCAAGACGGTCCTGCTGATTGTGGCTGCAAGAATCAGGCCCCAACGTCAAACCATTCAGCCGGATATTCTCAGACAGCTGTTGAAGGACACCGCCGTGGTGATCGCTGAAGATGTATTCTCTCGGATGGCAAGCCTTGCAAATGGCAATTCCCGTCAATCCAATCCCACTTCCCAATTCCAGAATTCTTCTAAAGAAGGAGAAAGAGGCGGAACATGGAACAAAACAGACGAAGGGATAGTTTCGGGTCTATCGTGCATTTCAACGTTCTTCTCAGTGCTATGGAGCTAGGAAGATGGCCTTGGTCCAAATCCATCCTTAGCCAGGGCAATTGACTAGGCGCCTTTGGCCCAGTCAGTATTGCTCAGCCTACCCTATCGAATAAATAAATACGTAAAATATGGAGAGTTCTCCATGCTTCACCTTTCAGAGAAAGCAGGGACAAAATTACTCCTTGACTTACAACCGTTTGTTTAGGGACCCTTCAACGTTGTAAGGGCACTGGGAAAAAAATGCGTTATGATTGGTCCTCACCTTAGGAGTATTGCAGCTCTCCTGCGGTCAGGTGATCAAAATTCAGTTGCTTGGCAACTGCTATATTTTTATGACAGTTGCACTGTCCCAGGATCACCATATGGAATGTTCTCAAGATGCTTCTGACCAGCCAAGTCAATGAAAAAAGATGGATCAGAATAGAGCTGGAAGGTACCTTGGCGGTCTTCTAGTCCAGCCCCCCCGCTCAAGCAGTTGACCCTATACTATTTCAAACAAGCGACTGTCCAGTCTCTTCTTGAAAGCCTCCAGTGATGGAACACCCACAACTTCTGGAGGCAAGCCGTTCCACTGGTTAATTGTCCTCCCTGTTAGGAAGTTTCTGCTTAATTCCAGGTTGCTTCTCTCCTTGATTAGTTTCCATCTGTTGTTTCTCGTCCTGCCTTCTGGTGCTTTGGAAAATAAACTGACCCTCTCCTCTTTGTGGCAGCCTCTCAAATACTGGAATACTGCTATCATGTCATTCCTGCTCCTTCTTTTCTCTAGCTAGCCAAGTCTAGATTTGCTTAACAATCACAATTCGCTTCGCAACCACGACAAAAAGTTTTGTAAAATAGGGTGCAACTCACTTATCAATTCACAGTTCAACTGTAGTCGTCAATTGAGAATTACCTGTACAGGTGGTCCTCGACTTATGACCACAATTGAGCCCAAAATTTCTGTTGTTAAGTGAGACGATTGTTAAGTGAGTTTTGCCCCGTTTTATGACTTTCCTTGCCACGGTCGTTAAGCGAATCCCCGCGGTCAAGCTAGTAACACGGTTGTTAAGTAAATCTGGCTTCCCCGTTGACTTTGCTTGTCAGAAGGTCGCAAAAGGGGATCACGTGATCCCAGGACACTGTGACGGTCATAAATAGGAACCAGTTGCCAAGTGTCTGAATTTGCATCACGTAAACACAGGGAGGCTGCGACGGTCCTCGAGTGTAAAAAACGGTCATAAGCGACTTTTTTTCAGTGCCGTTGTAACTTTGAACAGCCACTAAGTAAACTGTTGTAAGCTGAGGACTACCTGTATAAGATTAACCAAAGCACACGTCATGGTGTATAGCGCAGGGGGCTTGACGCTTGTTTTCTTTCCATTTTATCTCAAAAGTATATCCTTTGCCAGGTTTTCCCAACAGGTCCCACTTTTTAGCGAGTCCAGATCAGACTTCCCAAAGGGCTCAAACTAAGCATTATGTCAGAACCCATTTCTATTTCATTTCTAGCTATCTCCTCTGATCTAAAACCAAATCTCACCTTTCCCGGGGTTCTGCCATACTCCCAAGGGGGAGGGGGGATATGCCTGCAGGGTTATTGCTTTCACTTCCTCTATTCACTACAATGTAACCTTTTGTTTTGTTTATTGGCTCTGTGTCTGCTGCCCGCTACAATGGAACAATTTGCTCCCTGCCCTTGTATATCTCTCTGAACTTTCCTCTCCCTAACCCAGGGGTAGGCCACCTTGGCTCTTTTATGACTCGTGGACTTCAACTCCCAGAATTCCTGAGCCAGCCATGCTGAGGGGAAAGGGAGAGGTTTCCAAGCTGAGCCATGCTGGCTCAGGAATTCTGGGAGTTGAAGTCCCCGAGTCATAAAAGAGCCAAGGTTGCCTACCTCTGGCCTAGGCCTAGGCCGCTTTATGACTCGTGGACTTCAACTCCCAGAATTCCTGAGCCAGCCACGCTGAGGGAAAAGGGAGAGGTTTCCAAGCTGAGCCATGCTGGCTCAGGAATTCTGGGAGTTGAAGTCCACGAGTCATAAAAGAGCCAAGGTTGCCTACCCCTGCCCTAACCTGTCAGCTAGGGAAAGGGGGGGGGGAGAAAGAAATACAAACCTCCGGAGCCTGGCTTATTTCTCCGGTCTCAAAAAGGAGGTGCGAAAAGCTGCTTGAACATCGTGCTACGACCGGAGCCGGACCGATGTTATCTCCCCTTTCCCACGATGGACTTAACACCTGAGGATTGGCCGGTCTGAACTGTCCGGATGAACTGTGGGGTGGGGTTTGCTTGGGGACACGTTAAATTATCGATCTGTAAAGGAATCCCCTCAGATCCTGTTTATTATGCCTGCTATCAACTACTCTTAGTAAAAGTTCCTGTTGGAAGAAATTGTTTCCAAGAGTTCTGCTCTCTTTAAGATGTGGGATTGAAGTGGGTCCTTACCCATTAACTGGTTCTGTTCAAGCCTAAACGGAGAACCAGTACCTGTTTCTGAAGACCTCCGAATTCTCCAGAGCCCATTCGGCCAGGTAGAGTCCAGCATCCCAGGTGACCAGACCTGTCGTTCCTTGTGAAACGATGGCAACATTTTCACGAAGCGTAATGGCGTCTCCTGAGGGCTGAGAGGAACATATTGGTAGGAAGGATCTATCCACATTTGGAGACAATAAAGGGAAAGACACCCTTGAGTTGAATTAGGATTCCTGGGGATGTTGTACAAAACATCTACGCCGTTTTCTCCGCAACTGCACAACGGGGAGTTGACACTGCCTTCTTTCGGGGATAGCGTTGGCTTGCCAGTCTGGCGTTCTGCCCTGGTGTTCCCTGATGGGCCCCATCTGTGTATTCAGGAAACCTAACTAACCCTGCTATTTCCCAAATTAGCTAGAGGCTGCTAACCGCTCTAGGGTTTTATGGCAGCCAATTTTGTGAGGCCTGTTATGAAAGCGAGGAGAAATATAATTGCTTCCTTAGGAACAAACGGGCAGGGTTTTAGCATCTTCAGAACAATTCATGTCTTGGGTTTTAACAGAACATGAATCCAGTGAAGATGGGAAGGGCTAAACCAGCTGTGGAAATAAAAAACAGAGAAAAATTTCAAGGCTTGGGTTATCTGTAGACGGCACGGCTTTTCATGGAATTTTGGCTAAACATTCATGGGTTGGCTTATCTGCAGTATATACGGTAATTTGGGTGGGCTTATGGGATGGGCTTATCAAGGCTTATATATACCATATCAAGTATATACGGTAATTGGGATGGGCTTATGGGATGGGCTTATCAAGGCTTATATATACCGTAACAAGTGTATACGGTAATTTGGGTGGGCTTATGGAATGGGCTTATCAAGGCTTATATATACCGTATCAAGTATATACGGTAATTTGGATGGGCTTATGGGATGGGCTTATCAAGGCTTATATATACCGTATCAAGTATATACGGTAATTTGGATGGGCTTATCAAGGCTTATATATACCATAACAAGTGCATACGGTAATTTGGATGGGCTTATGGGATGGGCTTATCAAGGCTTATATATACCGTATCAAGTATATACGGTAATTTGGATGGGCTTATGGGATGGGCTTATCAAGGCTTATATATACCGTAACAAGTATATACGGTAATTTGGATGGGCTTATGGGATGGGCTTATCAAGGCTTATATATACCGTAACAAGCATATATGGTAATTTGGGTGGACTTATGGGATGGGCTTATGAAGGCTTATATATACCGTAACAAGTATATACGGTAATTTGGATGGGCTTATGGGATGGGCTTATCAAGGCTTATATATACCGTATCAAGTATATACGGTAATTTGGATGGACTTATGGGATGGGCTTATCAGCCATAAGTCAAACACACGTTCTCTCTCTCTCTCTCTCTCTTATATACAGGTAGTCCTTATTTACAATCATTCATTAATAACCGTTTGAAGTTGAAAAAAGTGAATTGTGACCATTTTCGCACTTATGAGCATCTCCGGGATCAAAATTCAGATGCCTGGCAACTGCATGTATTCATGACAGTTCAAGTGTCCCATCCAGGGTCATGTGATCGCTTTTGTGACCTTCTGACAAGCAAAGTCAATGGGGAAAGCCAGATTTACTTAACAACCGTGTTACTAACTTAACAACATTACTATGAAAGTCAAACATTATAGGACAGGTTAGTAAGTCAAACAAACTTTGATGTGACGGCAACGGTAAACCACTTCTATGTGGCTGCCAAGAAAACGACATGAACACATCCATAAATTCTTCCAAAGTTTAGCTTGACTCAAATGTGAGTCCTCTGAGGTAGATGAGAGCTGGAAACAGCACTATTAGAGCTTAACTTTATTGTACATCAACAAAATCTTCAAAACTTGGAAGAGATTCTCTCTCCCCCCCTCTTTTTACACCCAAAAAAGAGGTTCAAGATAAGTCAATCTTGAGTTTCTTTCTCAACCTTTCCTGTTTTCCTGAGCCAAACCCATGTTTTCCTAACCACTGCTGAACATATTCTTTAAGGCTATAGCCATAAACCTCTACAGAGACAATTTTAACAAAACCATTATAAGTTTAGTGTGTGCTGTGATTTCTAGCTTAGGCTCCAGGTTCTAGTAGAACCCATGAAAGGTGAACATGAAGGCTGAACCGGAAGATTTAAAGATAACTGCACTGTTCACACTTGATTTAAAAAACAACAACAACAACAAAAAACAAGAAACTTCCTACTGATAGAAGTAAAGGAAAGGTCTTCAAAAATTTAATATTGAAAGAGAAACTTAAAATTGAATTTGCTGCAGTGGAAATTTACTGAGTGGAGAAACTATAATATATGGGAAACAGGAAAGGAGAGCATAAAGTCAGGATGTAATATAAATACGTAGGCAAAAATTAGCTGGGTCTTAGAGTGGGAAAAGGAAGAAGACAAAGTATAAAAAAAATAGCTGTAAGGAAATGGCTAGACAGGAAAGACATGTTGAATTGGAAAACAGAAAAAGAAGCTGAATAAGGTAAGAGGAAAGGCCCACTGAATTGAAAAACAGGAAAGAACCTATTGTTCTAAAAGGGGGACATAAATATCCACAGAGTTTAAAATAACCATTTAAATGTCTAATTTTTCTTATTATTATTGTATATGTGAATATGATTTAATATGTTAGCAGGAAATGTGTAAGAAGCGGACGGAAAGAGTGTAACCTCATAGTACCTCAGCCAATGGGGAAAGAGGAGGGATGTGGCGGCCAGGACAGTGTTGTATAAAGAAGGGAATATTTTGGGTCGGAACTTTGGAGAGAATCCAAGCTTTGATAGCTTCTCTCCCCGCTTATTGCAATAAACGAAACAAAAGGCCTTCACTGTGTCTTGGCTGGTTATTGGTAAGGCGAGCTTGTCTCTGGTCACAAAGGAAAGTAGCCAGGAGAACATAACACTACTTACCAATAAGTAGTTTTTGTAACAGTGTGTGGTTTCTTCAGTCTTTAGGACATCCCCAAGGGCTTCGTAGAGTTGATCCAGTGGTTCAGCGCTTGTCGATTCATGCTGCAATGAAGGAAAAGACAGCAGAAGATACTAATTTGGGAAGAGGATCCACCGGTCCTGCGGTGTAGGCTGGAGCTCTTTCCCCATGATGGGCGGAGGTAGGGGATTCCACAGCCTCTATCCCTCTCATGGCATATTCTTTTGACTTAGCTGGGGACTTCCCGGATTTGCTGGCCGGTGGTGATCCAATGAGATTTTATTTTATTTCTTTCCACAGCACTTCCTGTAACCTGGCTGCAGAATAATTGCCAGGATTGCCTGCTTTTTATAAACAGCAGGACAGTCAGACAAGCAGACATCAATATAAAAAAAAAAATAAACATCTCCCAACTGAGAGGCGAGGCATTAATCTCGAGATACAATCCAACTTTCCTCAAACTTTATATCAAAATCATTTGATATATTTATATCAAAGTTTACAGTAGGGGTCAAAACGTGTAGCTATAATCTTAAAAAATACAAGCATTCGATACCATCTAAAAATATATATATCAAAAATAGCAAGTTATTCCGAATATTACTGGAAATTGCTAAAAGGTAAAAAAAAAAAAATATCCAGGTGGCAGCCACATTGCCATTGTTACTAGAATAAAGATCTAATTAAAAATGATCAAGGAATGTGATAGTGGTTAAGGAAACCTTGTTTATGGGTATATTCCAGACTATTATTATTTAGAGCTTCTTGAAACAGGGAGTCGCAAAACAGGAAATCTTTCAGCCAGCTTCATTAAAACCCCAAGCTGCACCTTTAATTCAGCTTCAAAATAAAATGATTTTTCTCTGAAATCTCACCACAGCCAGTATAGTTTGACTGGATTCCAGTCTACAGTCAGAAGTCCGAGAGCTTTTGGACCAATGTTTACCAACCTTGGCCCCTCGAAGGTGTATGGACTTGGCTAGGGAATTCTGGGATTTGAAGTCCACACATCTTTAAGGTGCCAAGGTTGAGAAATATCACTCTGGGCTGTCTTCAAGGATAGTCACATGAGGAGTTCGTTACGGTAGTCTAACCTATGTGATCCAGAAGCTGTGAATGCTGTGAATGCTCCAACACTGGAAGTTTTTAAGAAGAGACTGGACAGCCATTTGTCTGAAATGGTATAGGGTTCCCTGCCTGAGCAGGGGGTTGGACTAGATGACCTCCAAGGTCCCTTCCAACTTTATTATTATTATTATTATTATTGATCATCGCACAGTCAGCCAGATGTTCAGACTGGATTTGGCATTTTTGTCTACCTATCGAGTCCTTACCAAGGACCTGGGATAGGCAGATGTGGATGTTTGATGGCATTACAGATATCGTCGCAGGATGGAAGCAGTTCCTAGTAAGGCCGCCTTTTGCAATTGACTAATGGCGAATTTGTCAATGCCAATGGTGTTCAAGTGGTGCTCCAGTTGTTTTGGGATTGCACCCAAGGTGCCTATTACTATTGGTACTACCCTTGCTTGCCTTTGCCACAGTCTTTCTATTTCTATTTGTAGGTCTTTGTATTTTTGTTATCTTCTCCAGTTCTTTCTCGTCTTTTCTGCTGTCTCCAGGCACTGCCACGTCCACTATCCAGACTTTTGTGTCTTTCTTATCGACAGTTGTTAAGTCCGGGGTGTTATGTTGCAGGTGCTTGTCTGTTTTTTTTATTTTTATTTTTATTATTATCTTTTATTCATTAAACATGAACCTCAGTCAACTGAACATTCAAATTGGCTGGTGTTGATGGTTGACACGGGTTGCTACCAGCATCCTAGGTGTCAACCAGGTACCTTCTTAAAATATAAGATGTTCCGAGTAGTGCAGATTTTTGTAACATTGCTGGAGTTATTGCAGGAAGCTGCAGTTTCTTGATGTGTTTTGCGAAGTTTTTGGACATAGTTCCCAGTGCTCCGATGACAATGGGTACCACTGTTACACGTTTCATCCATAATCGCGCAGTTTCGATGGCCAGGTCGCGATATTTCGTAATTTTTTCCAGTTCTTTTTCTTCGACTCTGGCATCTCCTGGTACAGCGATATCAATCAGCTGTACGCTTCGGTTCTCTACAACTGCGATATCCGGCGTATTGTGTTCCAAATGGCGATCTGTCTGTATTCGAAAGTCCCACAAGATCTTCACCCTCTCATTCTCAACAACTTTTTCCACCCTGTGTTCCCACGACTTTTCGGACGCAGGCAAGTCGTATTTTTTACACAATGCCCAGTGGATTAATTTAGCAACTCGGATCATGTCTAGATTTGTAATCAGTTTGTGTGATTTTGCTGCACTCACAAATTAGGTGTGAAACAGTTTCAACTTTGTCATTGCAAAGTCGGCAATTTGGATTGTCAATCCAAGCAATAATGCTTTCATGGCATTAGTTTGTAGTGCTTGTTCTTGAGCAGCCAATATTAAGCCTTATTATTATTATTATTGTTGTTGTTAATTATTATTATTATTATTATTATTATTCCCACAAACCCAACCGTACCTTTTTGATCAGCTCTGATAAGAACCGTCTTCTGTATTGAACAGATGGAGGATACTTCAAGCAGAGTGGATGAAACACCGTCTGAAGCAAGGAAAAGAAGAGCAGATGCCCACATGATAAAACAACTTCACATCTGAGGGTCCTTGGTGCTCTCTGAGCTTGGCTGTTTCCTTGCAGATGTTTCACTGCCCAAACTAGGGTCTAATGTTGTTACCTCGTTTGGGTAATAAAACGTCTGCAAGAAAACAACCAATATGTTGACAGAGTAAGCTGCTCAGAGAAGGCTTTAAAGCACTGTGAAGCGGTGTCACTGCTATTGCTATAACTCGTGATTTGCAAAACTGCAAGGGCCATGTCCACAAAACGCATAAAAATAAAACTCAAAAACTTCACATCTTAGCTTTGAGGGAGGCGCGAACTCAGCCACGATACTGTTTGTGCATAATCGGTGCAAAACAAGAGATGTAAGAATGTCTTGCACCCCCTTCCTTACTCGGGGTTACCCCTTAAAAGCCCCACCGCCTCAGTTTCTCCATCAACTTGCCTGGGAAAATTGTGGAAAAAAAAATAAGGCCCATTTCCAAAGAAATCTTTTACCTTCTGTAGAATAGCCAAAAGTGGAGAGGAATCCTTTGAATATTTCAGGATCTCTTCAAGGCTCTAGAATAACAAAACACAGGTACGATTTAATGGAAAGGAAAGGCGGTTAAATGAATTATAGCTTGTGGAAGCATCATTTTATTTTTTTTATATGCAGCAATCAGCAATTTCTGTGTTCTATGAAAAATCTAAGGTTTTTTAAAAGTGATTTTTCATTTTTTTTAATTTAAAAAAAAACCACATTTGTTCTGTGCCGGGCAGAAAAAATGGAAAGCTGGAGTTAGGGTCTGAAAAAAAAAAAAAGACGCAGGGGGTTCTCTCTCAGTTCAACTCGGGGAAGAGCTGTTAACAGGGAAAAGGGGGGAGCAGAGGAATACAGTAGCTGCGAGCATGTGCAGAGAGCCTTTTCTTTCGCGGAAAAGGGGGAGAGAGCTGTGAGGCCAGGTGGTTTTCAGCCGCAGCACCCCACAATTTAGCACTAACGGGGGGGGGGGGAGGGCAAGGTGGTTTGTGGGAAAGGCAAGGAGAAGAAGCAAAAGCCAGAGGCAGGATGGGAGGGACTAGCTGCCTAAATTTCATTTTCAACACAGGGAGTCCTCGACTTACGACCACAATTGAGCCCAAAGTTTCTGCCGTTAAGTGAGCTGTGCTCCATTTTGCGATCTTTCTCGCCCCAGTGCTTAAGTGAACCGCTGCAGTTGATAAGTTAGTGACCCGGTCGTTAAGCGAATCCGGCTTCCCCCATTGACTTTGCCTGTCAGAAGGTCGCCAAAGGGGATCGTATGACTCCGGGACGCCGCAAGCGTCATAAATGTGAGTCAGTTGCCAAAGTGTCCCAATTTTGATCAGGTGACGTGTGAAAAAGTGTCAGAAGCCACTTTTTACAGTGCAGTTGTACTAAATGAACTAAATGTCACTAAATGAACTGTTGTTAAGTCGAGGTATCAGGAATTCTCCTTTCCATGCCTCTGAGCCATGACTGAAGTCAAAAGCCCCGCGTTGCAATCCAGATGTTCAGGGATCGCAATTTCCAGCAGTTCTGGAAACTGCAGCATGAGCGTCGCATCTGGCAGGCTAATAAAACGGGGGGGGGGCATCCAGAAGGGAAGATTCCACCCCCCTCCTCGCCTTCCTAACCTGCAATCTCTTCTCCAACCCCCCTAAAAAAAAATCTGGTAACATTTTAAGCCCCTCCCGCTCGCAGGCTCCGCCTCCGGCAGCGCTTCTCCCCTCCCCCTCAACGCGCGTCTCTCAATAAGCGCTAAGGCGCCCCGCTGCTGGTGCAACCGAGCGCCCCCGGGCGCCGCTGTGCGCTACGTTGCGCTCACCTGCCAGGGGAGCTCGGCCAGGCGCTTCCCGGCTAGGAAGCCCCTCTGGAAGCCGAGCGCTGCCTTCCCTTCCAGGGCCTGCCCTCCTTCCTCCATCGGCTCCTCCTCCTCCTCCGTGCCTTTGGCCTTCCGGAGGTGTGGTGGGGGAAGGTTCCGCGGCGGGGGCGCGTCCACCCGCCCTGGAGGGTGCGTGTGCGCCTTTGGGAACGCGTGTGCGCGCATTTGCGACGGTGCGAGCCTGTGTGTGGCTGCGCTCATTCCAAGTGCAGCACTGAGCTGGAGATGTTTTGGGGTAGATAACAGAATAACGCAGAGTCGGAAGGCACCTTGGAGGTCTTCTAGTCCAACCCCCTGCTCAAGCAAGAGATCCTGTACCATATCAGAGAAATGGCTGCCCAGTCTCTTCTTAAAAATCTCCAGTGACGGAACACCCACGACCTCTGGAGGCAAGCCGTTCCACTGGTTAATTGCTCTCACTGTCAGGAAGTTTCTCCTTAATTCCAGGTTGCTTCTCTCCTTGATCAGTTTCCATCCATGGTTTCTTGTCTTGCCTTCTGGTGCTTTGGAAAATAGCTTGACTCCCTCTTCTTTGTGGCAGCCCCTCAAAATTTGGAAGACAGCTGTCATGTCTCCCCTGGTCCAGTTACTATTTTTGAGCCAAGTCTCACCTAATCTGTACCTGTATATTTGGTTTTTCCTGCCTAAGTGTAAAAAACCTTACTTTTCTCTATGTTGGATTTCATTTCAATCAAAGGGCTGAGTGATCCCAGCCTGCCTAGGAAATAGGTTGCCTGCCATTATCAAGGCAACAAGCAGAGAAACATACTTATTAAACCCATATAAAGATACAGCTTTAGGATACAGTTTTGGTTGCCACGATAAAAAAAAAAAAGATGTTGAGACTCTGGAAAGAGTTCAATGAAGAGCAACAAAGATGATTAGAAGGCTGGAGTCTAAAACATGAAGAACGGTTGCAGGAATTGGGTATGTCTAGTTTAATGAAGAGAAGGACGAGGGGGGGGGAACATGATAGCAGTCTTCCAGTATCTCAGGGGCTGCCCCAAAGAAGAGGGAGTCAAGCTATTCTCCAAAGCACCAGAAGGCAGGACAACAAGCAATGGATGGAAACTTAACCAAGGAGAGAAGCAACCTAGAACTAAGGAGAAATTTCCTGACAGTGAGGACAATTAACCAGTGGAACAGACGTTGCCTTCAGAAGTTGTGGGTGCTTCCATCACTGGAGGCTTAGAGACTGGACAGCCATTTGTCTGTAATGGTATAGGGTCTCATGCTTGAGCAGGAGGATGGACTAGATTCTCCATGGTCCCCTCCAATTCTGTTATTTAAAAATGCTTTGTCAAAATGCTGTTAACTGCTTGCGGTGGTCCTTAGCCCCTTCCGTCTGAACGGGGGAATCGATTTCTTTCTTCTGTTTTGGATTTGCATGCAAACCCTCAGCAGGAAGGCCCCATGGATTACATGCTCTGCTGTTTCCTCCAGGGCTGTTGCTAAGTTGCTTTGAATTGTCAATATCTTTAAGTCGTTACTGAGTTTGATGCTGGAACCCACTTAGAGCAGGCGGCTGCTTTGCGGAGAAACACCGTGGAATTGCTGATGCCGCCCTTCAGCCCCGGTTTGGAGAACGATCCGTGGCCTGATATGAAAGCCACAGACTTGAGTTAGTGGGAGCTTAGCTACCATAATCCTCAGCCAGCGTGGTCAACGAGGTATGGGAATTGGAGTTCAGTAGTTTTGGAAGGCAGCCAATTGGGGTATCGGCAGCCTTGGGTCGCAGAGTGGTTCGTCGACAGGTACCCTCAACTTACAACCACAATTGAGCTGAAGATTTCCACTGTTAAACAGTGGCTTCGTGGTATTCGAAGCAGAACATCCAGATTCAGCCATAGTTTTGTTCCATATAGCATTAACGTTGTGAACTCTCAAGGTTCCTCCTTCCGTTATGTATTCAAGATGGACAGGGATTAATATTTATATGTTGCTTATATGTAAGGATGTAGGTCTATACATATGTTGTATATAGTATTTTTAAATGTATGTGTACACTTTGAGACCAAGCAACTAAATTTCATTTTTAATGTGTGCCATTTGCCCACAGTAAAAAATGATAATAAAGTTTGTCTGTCTGTCTGTCTGTCTGTCTGTCTGTCTGTCTGTCTTTCTATCTATCTCAATAGGATTGGAGTTGAAGAAGGATCTCTTGGTCTTCCCAAATTCAGGTATAATCTTTCTCCTAATCTGTGCCCCTTTGTTTGCAAAAGTTTTTCTTAGCAAACGGACAATTTTATCTGGTCTTAACGTTATCTCGAGTGACGCAGTTTTGCTTTTTTACAATTCTATTATTCCCTCCGTTAACGCTGTTTATGGGGAAGAAGGATGCTTTCCCATTTCACAGTCCACAAAGCCAGCCCGCAGCATATGTGCCGACTTTGAAAATGAGTTTTTTATGGGTGCATTTTGCCTCTGTTAGTTCAGTTCGTCGGTAGCTTCTAACAGATTGCTGAAACGGTCTTAGTACGCTTTTTACCCAGAGATAAATGGCATCCCAAATAAAGCATCTGCTGTCCTGTTGTTTGTTAGGAATTGAAAATGTTTCTCCAAAGTGAAGGAGGAGGCAATGAAGACACGACTTCATTGCCGTGTGTCTAAATCACAAGTGATTGGATTTGCACGGTAAGCAAGGTTAAACAAATTGCAGTATGGTTTAGCTCAGTGAGTAAAGTGTCCGTTTGTGATCTGTTCAATAAATCTAACTTAGGCTTTAGTGCAGAGGTGTCCAGCCTTTACAGCTTTCGAGATTTGTGGACTTCGACTTTCAGAATTCTCAGAGTTGAAGTCCACAAGTCTTTAAGTTGCCAAGTTTGGAGACCCCTGGTTTAGTGTAACCTATGAACCCAGTGCTCACTCCCAGGCTCTGGACACAGTAACGACGGCACATAACAACAAGGAATGGTACTTTCTTTGCATCTTCATTGTTGTCAACTGCCACCTTATGTTTGCTTGTGCTTTGCTATGTGGTGACAGGTTGCCATGAACTGTGGGGAGAAGGAATGAAGGGGGGAACGCTTGGGGAAATGAAAGTACGTGCTGTATCTTCTTGAGACGCTGCCTCAAGGACACCCGGCTGGCAGAAGGAGGGAGCTTCATACCAAACTGTGCTTGGACTGACCGTTAGTGAAAACATCTTGCCTGAACCTGATTGGTTACACCGGGGTGGACAACGAGAGATCGTTAAGGGAGGGAAAAGTAGAATGTAGGGATTTTGGCACGCGATTCTCGGTTCTGGCTTTGCAATACTGCAGTGCACTTAACCTCTAATAGAACTATGCCTTTCTCAACAAATAGAGCCAAGAATCGTTTTTATCTAGAGATTTAAGTTGTTGCCGGGCCGACAATTGTCTTCTTTAGAAATGGGGTGATTGTCCAGTGTGGAACAGTTTAATGCACGTTAATATTCATGTGTTTGATATCTATGCCGATTTAGTTTGTACAACTCAAGATGGTGCACCTATTGCTACCGCTTCCTATTTCTCTACTCCTACAACAGCTTGTTGAGGTCAGTTGGACCCAGATTGACCAGCCCAAAGTCCCCCCGCTGGTTTCTGCAGAGAATCCTTGACTTACAACCATTCAGTTAGTGACCGAGGCTACAACAGCACTGAAAACAAACGGCTTACAAATGGGCCTCCCACTTACGACCATATCCCCATGGCTACGTGATCAAAATTTGGATGCTCAGACCCTGCATGTATTTAGTATGATTGGAGTGTCACATGATCAGAATGTATGACTTTCCCGTCTGCTTCCGACAAGCGACGTCAATGGGAGAAGACAGATTTGCCTGGTGAACGAACAATTTGCTTAACAGCTACAGTGATTCACTTAACAACCATGGTTTTAAAAAAGGTCGTAAAATCAGGTGTGACTTATTTACAACTACCTTGTTTAGCACCAAAAATTCTGATCCTAATTGTGGTCGTTCTTTGAGGAATACCTGTGTGTCCAAGAAAGGGACTGGAATTCACAATCTTCCAGTTTCTGGTTCAGCGCCTTCGCAACTACATCAAAGGGTCCCGGTCATTTAAAGGACCAAAGAAAACGCAGAAAGGAAGCTTTGGGTCACCTGAAGAAGAGAAATAAGAACAGAAACGAGCAGCCCTCAAAACTGCAGGTTGATTCAAGTTATGTACAGATCCGGATTTTTCCACTAGAATAGTTTTTATCGAGCTGAAAAAGTGCCGACTCTGGGTTTTTTTTTCATTCCAGCATACGATCTGAGTAAAACACAACCAACTGGGAAATAATCATTTTAAAAAAAAATATTTATTGAATATTTACATCTGCTGACTCTCAGCAGCTCCAGCAATTCACAAATAAAGACACAGGGGAAAAAAAAAATTAAAACAATACAATAATACAACAGGATCAAAAGATGCAAAAAAACAGGTAACAATGAGAAGCAATTCCACACAAAGCAGAATAGGGCTACATCACCGTCCTAGTCAAAGTCCTGGGTGAGGGGCCAAATCTTCAAGGCCATCCAATGCATCAGCACGGCAGGGGGGGGGGAACCCGAGATCTCATGGTGGGGGGACCTCATTCTAGAAGTTAAGTGCTGTGACACAGCTGGCCTGCTTCTGGGGTCCCGAAAGATGGCATTGTTTAATCAAAGGAACCTAGAGCATGCCAACTCTGTTGAATCAAAGTGGTCAGGTAGCTATGGAAATAGGACGGGCCCTATGCCATGTAAGGCTTTATAGGTAGCCACCAGCCTCTTGAATTGCACCTGGAACCGCACAGGTGACCAGTGCAGCTCATGAAGCAGAGCACATGGGCACACCGAGGCATATGCATCCACCTGCTGCATTCTGGAACAGTTGAAGCTTCTGGGAAGTGTTCAAGGGCTGCCCCCTACACAGCAAGTTGCAGTAGTCAAGCCACAAGGTGTCTCTAGGGTGACAAGATGACTGTCCGAAGGACTGCTAATCTAAGAAGGCCTGCCTTAAAAACTGCTGTTACATATCTTGTGTTCTAGAGTAATGACGAACAGATTGTGACTTCCTTCTGTGAGGGGGTCTTTTTACGTCCTAGGAAAAAGAGATGATACCCAGTCTGCATTTTTGGGGGGTATGAGATTAAACTTGCCCAATTCCCTCCATCCTTTTTGAAGGTCTATTTCTAGTCCTTCCTCATCTCTACTGCCTTCCTAGCATTGCTGTGTTTAAGTGGCCCATCACTTACTGCTTTCAGATCTCGAAAGATTTCGACAAATACAGAGATAAATATATGTTTTTCCCACCCATGATCTTCCATAACACATCCATTTTTTTTCTTTACAAGGCAAAGGAAAGAAGCATGGATTATCTTTGATGATGGATTGTACCCTATGTCAAAGCTAGATGGAGATCAGGAGGAAGAGGAGACTTATGGCCCCAAAACTTAGGAAAGGAACAAGGCATTTGCCCGATGCTGGTGTGTTGAGCATCTCTTCAGTAACTGCCAGGGAACCATTGTTCAGTTCTGGCTGGACTCCTAGGAGCTTGCACATCAGAGGATAAATGTGGATGCTGTCAAAAGGTTCTGCTAAATACCCTTTCTTGAAATCAGGACCGAAAGCTCTAAAGATGGTCTTCATGTCCATGCCTTCATTGTCGAAACCGTGGTCCCCTTTGTTGACGTAGATAATCCACCTCTGAAAAGAACATTGAAAGAAGCAATCTTAATAACGCACCTGGCAGAAGATTGGGAGAGGAATGTATCGTGCTTATAATTAATTGTGGAATTGATCATTACAAGATGTGGTGAGGGCTGCTAATTAGGGCTGCCGGTGATTGATAATCTTTCAGGTCACCAGTTCTCCTCCCCTGTCAGAATTATATTGGCGGGAACAGAAGAAACCCAGGGAAGGTATACATGGATCCCTCCAATGACAAAATCAGAGGTGGGGAACGATGGCCCCTCTGTGACTTGTGGACTTCAACTCCCAGAATTCCTGGCTGGCTCAGGAATTCTGGGAGTTGAAGTCCACAAGGCACAAAAGAGGCATGGTTCCCCATCCCTGGACGAAATGAACCGGAAGGCAAGAAGTCGATCACCCCAGGATGAATGGCAGGAAAAAAGGAGCTGGATTTGAAGGAAGAGGAAAAAAATAAGTTCCAAATCAGTTTTGCCCAGATGGCGTTCACTGACTGTAATGGCTACCTTCCCGAATTACAGATAGTCCTTGACTTATAACCCTTCACTTAGTGAGTGTTCAAATACTGTAATGAACGATTACTGGATGGCTATAGAAAAGGAACACTTTTTTTTACATGGTGTAAAAGTGCAGTTTATTTTATCCGAGTGTTGAGGACACCTTTCTCTCCAAAGAAAGGGCAGTGACTGAAGCAGTTTTTTTAAGAGTAAAAGGTTACTAGGTGCCATAAAAAAAAATATCTGAGGAAGCATTAAAAATACCATTCTATCCTTTCCCCTTCCTTCCTTCCTTTCTTCCTTCCTTCTTTGAACACATAGTTAGATTCTTTCCTTCCTTCCTTCCTTCCTTGAACATATAAAGTTAGATTCCTTCCTTCCTTCCTTCCTTCCTTCCTTCCTCTCTCCTCTTTAACTTCCTCCCCCCACTGTCTTTCTCTTTTCCTTCCTTCCTTTCTTCCTTCCTTCCTTCCTTCCTTCCTTCCTTCCTTCCTTCCTTCCTTCTTTGAACACATAAAGTTAGATTCCTTCCTTCCTTCCTTCCTTCCTTCTTTCCTTCCTCTCTCTCTCCTCTTTAACTTCCTCCCCCCACTGTCTTTCTTTTTTCCTTCCTTCTTTCCTTCCTTCCTTCCTTTCTTCCTTCCTTCCTTGAACACATAAAGTTAGATTCCTTCCTTCCTTCCTTCCTTCCTTCCTTCCTTCCTTCCTTCCTTCCTTCCTTCCTTCCTTCCTTCCTTCCTTGAACACATAAAGCTAGATTCCTTCCTTCCTTCCTTCCCTCCCTACCTCCTTCCCTCCCTACCTCTGTCCCTTTGTGAAGTTCCCTGAGCCAGAAGGCAACGTGATGAAGTTGGGCAACTTATTAGGTCCCTGGGACTGTCACCCCAAGGTTGTCTGTCCCTCGTCGGGGAAGGGGGTGGGTCCTGTTGGAGCAAAGCCCCACCCTGCAGTGTTTCTTCGGTTGTCTCTTGACTGAATGTTCTTTTAGGAAGGCACAATGCTGTCCTTTTAGTTTGCATCATGCCGATTAATGGAAACATACAATTAAATAATGCCAAGGGCAGGGGCATCGTATTGTCTATCCCACCAAGGCTTCTGCTTTTCATAAGGGCAAGTCAACGGTTAGCAGAAGACGGTCTGCAGAGTCTTAACTCTTTTCACAGTCCCACTGACCAAATTGAGCAGCCCTCCGGACTTGCTACTGTAGTGGCCACTACATGTCACTGTTGCTCTACTCAAAAACTACAAAGGTGAAGAGCAAAGAGCCCCCTGCTTAAAGTAATATTAGGTGTAGCCCTGGAGATGTGAAGAGGGGCTTTTGAGCTGTGCGATGGATGGTCGGAAAGATGGGCTTGACAACCAATATTTGGAGACCTTCTCATAGTGCCCCTTATCAGAACTCCAAATTTTGATCAACTGAACGCTGCAACGGTCGTAAGTGACAAAAATGGCCGTAAATCATTTTTTCAGCGCTGCTGTAACTTCGAACGGTCACTACATCCAATGGTTGTAAGTCAAGGACTGCCTGTATGGTAAAGTAAAGTGTCCCACCATTTCCAATAATTATGGGAAGGAGTTGTTTCTGTAAGACGCCAGTGGCAAGCGCTGTGATCTACTGCAGTTTGCAGATTTCTGTTGGTTTTTTTTTTTTTTTTTTCAACATCTCCCAAGCGCTGGCATGGTTATAGATGATAAGAACAGCGAAGCACATTCAGATGGAAAGGTCACCATGTGAGGAATTAAAAAGCCCATTATGCAATGGCCACCTTTCTGTGTGAAATTACATTTTATTGTTTATTGATCAGTTGAGGATGTCAGAGCCTGTGGGGGAATGTGAAATGCTAATAGCGGTTAATAGGTTAAGGAAAGAATGCTTTAAATGAAAAGGGTTTTACATTGATTTCTCTTGCAACGAGAGTTAATGTATTAACATTACTTCAATATTAGACCAGGAAAATGTGACCTTTTTTTTGGGACTGGTGTGCACTTTTGGAATCTCAGAAGTGTCAGTGACCAAACACCAATTCACCCCAAAAAATAAATAACAAAAAATAGATGGGGTTGCTGCTTACCCTGACCTCAAGTCTCCAAGGATGGTCTACTCTGTACCAACTAAGCTGACTTTTTTTGCCTGGTTGGTAGGCTTGCTTACGAGCACAGTCCTGGCTTTTGCAACCCACCGCATTTCTCTTCTCCAAGAATGCCCATGGGAACTGCGGGATCTTAACAGGAGACATGCTTACATTCTTGAAAAATAATGATAATGCCGCAGGCTGGAAGCTATTTTGTTTTACAGTGGGAAGAGGAGGAGGAGGAGAGGAAGAAGAAGGAGGAGGAGAAGGAGAAGGAAAAGAAGAGAGGCAAGAAGAAGGACTGGAGGAGGAGGAGGAGGAGGAGAGGAAGAAGAAGGAGAAGGAGGAGAGGAAAAAGGAGCAACAAGAAGGACTGGAGGGGAAGGAGGAAGGAGAGAAGGAAGGAGAAAGAGGAGAAGAGACAAAGGAGGACTGGAGAAGGAGGAGGAGGAGCAAGAGAGGGAGGAGGAGAAGGAGGAGGAGAAGGAGAAGAAAAGGAAGAGGAGGAGGAGAAGATGGAAGAGGAGGAGGAGGAGGAGGAGGAGGAGGAGAAGAAAGAAAAAGGAGGAGGAGGAGGAGGAGACGACGACCAAGGGCAGATGCCAATGAGGAGATACTGCCTTATTAGATTGTATCTCAGACCTGATATGGGTAATGATTTTAGAATAACTGAATAGCCATCGGTTGGGAATCATTCAGTTCCGAATTTCCTGCATCCAAAATAGGAGATGGGCTATATGATCCACCACATCTCTTTCTGATTCTGTCTGCCAAGTTTGAGAGCTGGAATGCTTAGGGATAGTTTACTCTTCACATAAGAACACAGCTCCCTGGTCATCCCACAGATCCCATCTACTCCAACATTTTCTCCCCTAGGGGGCCAACCCAATGTCAGGAAGAATGTGCCAAAAGTAGAATAGAATAGAATAGAATAGAATAGAATAGAATAGAATAGAATAGAATAGAATAGAATAGAATAACAGGAAATAGAATAGAATTAGATTAGATTAGATTAGATTAGATTAGAATAGAATAGAATAGAATAGAATAGAATAGAATAGAATAGAATAGAATAGAATAGAATAGAATAGAATAACAGGAAATAGAATAGAATTAGATTAGATTAGATTAGATTAGAATAGAATAGAATAGAAATAGAAAAAAGAATAGGAATAGAATAGAATAGGATAGGATAGAATAGAATTAGAATAGAATAGAATAGAATAGAATAGAATAGAATAGAATAGAATAGAATCTTTATACGGAATAGAATAGAATAGAATTGGAATAGAAATAGAAATAGAATAGAATAGAATAGAATAGAATAGAATAGAATAGAATAGAATAGAATAGAATAGAATAGAATAGAATAGAATAGAATAGAATAGAATAGAATAGAATCTTTATACGGAATAGAATAGAATGGAATGGAATGGAATAGAATAGAATAGAAATAGAAAAAAGAATAGGAATAGAATAGAATAGAATAGAATAGGATAGGATAGAATAGAATTTAGAATAGAATAGAATAGAATAGAATAGAATAGAATAGAATAGAATAGAATAGAATAGAATAGAATAGAATAGAATAGAATCTTTATACGGAATAGAATAGAATAGAATTGGAATAGAATAGAAATAGGAATAGAATAGAATAGAATAGAATAGAATAGAATAGAATAGAATAGAATAGAATAGAATAGAATAGAATAGAATAGAATAGAATCTTTATACGGAATAGAATAGAATAGAATTGGAATAGAATAGAAATAGAAATAGAATAGAATAGAATAGAATAGAATAGAATAGAATAGAATAGAATAGAATAGAATAGAATAGAATAGAATAGAATCTTTATACGGAATAGAATAGAATGGAATGGAATGGAATAGAATAGAATAGAGCTGGAAGGGACCTTGGAGGTCTTCTAGTCCAGCCCCCTGCTCCAGCAGGAGAACCTATACCATCTCAGACAAGTGACTGTCTAGTCTCTTCTTAAAGATCTCCAGTGTGGAGCGCCCACGATTTCTGGAGGCCAGCGGTTCCACTGGTTGATTGTCCTCACTAGCACTATTCGATTCAGGTTTCCCAAGGAAACCTTCAAGGAGGTTTCTTACTCAGGAGCTCTGAGGTCACCACCACCACCTCTGACTTCTTCTCATCAGTAAGTTTGACTGTTTAACCGTGGTTCTCTGAAGATGCGTTTACCTTTCTTGGGTCTGAATCGTCCACCATCCAGTTTTAGCAATAACTGCAGAGGTTTTAATTTTATGCAACGGGGGGGTGGGAGGGAGGAGGAAGGGAGATCAATTACAGCTAGTGACTTACGGCCACAATTGAGCCCAGGGTTTAGGTAGTAGCTGAGCGAGAAATTTGTTGAGTGAGTTTCGTCCCGTGTTACAAAGTGAATCACTGCGGTTCTTAAATTAGTGACGCGGTTGTTAAGGGTCTCGGCTATTCTCCATTGACTTTGCTTGTCAGAAGGTCAGAAAAGGTGGTTCCGTGACTCCAGGAGACGCTGCGACCGTCATAAATATGAACCAGTTGTCAAGCATCCCGAATGTAAGTCACGTGACCCTGGGGATGCTGCAATGGTCGTTAAGTGTGAAAAACGGTCATAAGTCACTTTGTTCTGTGCTGTTGAACTTCATACGGTTGTAAGTCAAGGACTGCCTTGACTTGACTACCTTCTCCAAAGTGCCTGAGGGCAGGACAAGAAGCAACGGGTGAAAACTAACCAAGGAGAGAAGCAACCTGGAACTAAGGAGAAACTTCCTGACAGGGAGAACAATTAACCAGTGGAACAACCTGCCTCCAGAAGCGGTGAATGCTCCAACGCTGGAAGTTTTTAAGAAGAGACTGGACAGCCATTTGTCCGAAACGGTATAGGGTTTCCTGCCTGAGCAGGGGGTTGGACTCGATGACCTCCAAGGTCCCTTCCAACGTCGTTATTATTATTATTATTATTATTATTATTATTACCTGTAATTTACATCAGTTAGCTTTGCCTAATTCCTCTCTGCTTTTTTAAAAATAACCAAGTTCCTACATATGATGAGGCGATATTTCCATATCCACCTCTGATTTCCACACAAAACTTACCCCGTTGATCACGTAGCCAGAATCGCCATAAAGCAGGATCGGTAAGACACGCTCATGCCGGGCATAATGGAAACGTTCAGGAAAGTCTTCCTTTTTGTAGACATGCAGCTGAGGAGGGGCCTTTTTTAAGTCCTGGTAAATTTTTTCTTCTTTCCCTGGTTTGGGTAGTATCATCCCAAACCCTCCATAATCAACAATGTCAAACTTCACGACATCTTGGAATTTAATGTAATCTTTCAACCAGATCTCTTGGACCTGCGGTGCCTTTTTGACGGTGGTCATACCGTGGTCAGATGTAATGATGACGTTGAGAATATCTTTCAATCCGTGTTTTTCTATTGCACTGAGCAGGTAGCCGAGGGTTCGGTCAATTTGTTGGATTATTTTTTTCCTCTCCTCAGTCTCCGGGCCAACGTAATGTCCAGTATTGTCAGGTTCCCCGTAATAAAGTGTGACGAAATCGAAATCTTCTTTAGCAAACCAGTTCACGACAATGTCGATGTTCTCTCGCCACTCGGTCTCGTTGCTGTCGGGGTGATCGGAGGATTCGGCCAAGCTCCTTGTGACTGACTGACCACTGTAGTTGGCGTTGCCCCCTGGATAGTGAAAAGAGGCAGCTTTTTTCCCCTAACCAAGACAAAAAGAAAGAAAGAAATTAAGAAAAAAAAATAAGAAAGAGAAAGAAAGAAAGAAAGAAAGGAAGGAAGGATGAAAAAGGATGAAAGAAAGAAAAAAGAAAAAAAGGAAGGAAGAAATGAAGGAAGAAAGAGAAAAGGAAGGAAGGAAGGAAGGGAGAAAGAAAAAGGAAGAAAAAAAGGGAGGGAAGGAAGAAATAAAATAAGGAAGAAAGAAAAGAAAGGAAGGGAGGAAGAAAGGGAAAGAAAGAAAGAAGGAAAGGAAGGAAGGATGATAGAAAGAAAGAGAAAGAAAACGGAAAGGAATGAAGAAAGAAAAGGAAGGAAGGAAGGAAGAAAGGGAGAAAGAAAAAGAAAAAAAAAGAAAAGGGAAGGAAGGAAGGAAGAAATGAAAAAAGGAAGAAAAAAAAGAAAAAGAAAGAAAAAGGAAGGGAGGGAGGGAGGAAGGAAGGAAGGAAAAAGAAAGAAAGGAAAAAGAAAGAAATGAAAGAGAAAGAAGGGAGGGAAGGAAGAAAGAAAGAAAATAAGGAAGAAAGAAAAGAAGAAGGAGGAAGAAAGGAAAAGAAAGAAATAAAGAAAGAAAAAGAAAGGAAGGAAGGATGATAGAAAGAAAGAAAGAAAGAAAAGGGAAAGGAATGAAGAAAGAAAAGGAAGAGAAGGAAGGAAGGGAGAAAGAAAAAGAAAAAAAAGAAAAGGGAAGGAAGGAAGAAATGAAATAAGGAAGGAAAAAGGAAGAAAGAAACAGAAAAAGAAAGAAAGAAAAAGAAAGGGAGGGAGGAAGGAAGGAAGGAAAAAGAAAGAAAGGAAAAAGAAAAAGAAACGAAAGAGAGAGAGAGAGAATTGATGGCAAGTATGAAAATCGTAAAACTCGCCGCAAGCAGACACTGTGGCCAACTTGGTAGCACAAATATTGATCACTTATTTTTCTGTCATTTCTGTACTCAGGAAAACTGCTCTCTGTTGCAAGTCTTCACTATAAAACTTAAGGCATCCAGAACAAATAAACAAAACACTCAAAACATCTTACAATTAAATTTATGAGCACGACTGCAAATTACTTCATGATTATCTGGGAATAAGTGCCATTGAAATGAATATTGCTTTCTTCTGAATATATGAGTCTAACCTGAAAACACATTAAGCTTTAAGCAGAAACATTTTTTTCTCTCCCAAATTATAGAGTTTTTAAAATAATAATAATAATAATAATATGAATTTCAAAATAGCAGTAGTCGGGCATTATTCTTACCACTCGTATTGTTATTCTGCTGAATTTAATTTCTAAAGTGCTAAGCTGGGATGGTAAAGTAATAATATTCTTACTGACATTTAATATCCTGGGGAAAGGTCAAATTCAGTATAAAATCTTAAGTTGACAAAGCAGACAGATCTTGCAAAGGAATAAAAGAGGAATTTAAGTTCTTAATGTCAGAGCAAGAGTGAAGTCCCACATATTTCAAAATATTGCTTTTTGCAGGGGACAAGCCTACATTTCCCCCTTAGAAATAAAACCTACGACATTCAGAGGATCCAAATCCAGATGAACATTCACAGAGTCCCTGCTATTGGCGACACAAAAGTTAATTCAACTGTTCTGGAAATTTAAGTGGCTGCGTTGGTTGGTACGCATTGGGAGGGTCTATGGCAATTCGTCACGGCCAACTCACCGCAGCCAACTCGCGGCCAACTCGCTGCAGGAGAAGAGTTACACTGATATTAAAGAAATAGTGGAATAGAATCACTGAAGAAAAGATGCAAAAGGAGGGACAGAATGAGATGTGGAAGGCAAAAATTAAAACGATTTTTTAAAATTTATTTTAAATCATTAAATAGAATCGTTAAGTTCTCTTGCACCGAGTTGGCCCACAGTAAGTTGGCCGTGGCGAGTTGTCCCATTCTGCATTTGTACTACAGGGAGTCCTCAACTTGCCACCACAATTGAGCCCGAAATTTCTGTTGATAAGTGAGACATTTGCCAGGTGAGTTATGCCCCCATTTTGCCACCTTTCTTGTTGCCACGGTGGCTAAGTGAACCACTGCAGTTGTTAAATGAGTAACATGGCTGTTAATGGGGAAATCTGGCTTCCCCCCCATTGCCTTGGCTTGTCAGAAAGCCGCAAAAGGGGATCGTATAATCCCAGAACATTGCAACAGTCATAAGTACGAGTCAGTTGCCAAGCATCTGAATTTTGATCACGTGACCCACAATGACTGTAAACGTGAAAAATGGCCGTGAGTCACCTTTTTCAGCACTGCTGTAACTGAATGGTGACTGAATGAACTGTAAGTCGAGGTCTACCTGCACCTCCTAATTTACTTTATTGTTGAAGAAAGAATTGGTTGAGTTACCAAGCTAGCTAGGCCATAAACCATAGTTGTCTTTTACAAGCTACATACGCTAAGCCAAACTTGCAAACTACTTTGCAGCTTAGTCCATGTATCAACCTACTGCATGGTTTATTTGTGGTGGAATCTCCAGCTAAACCCTGATATAGGGCTGGACTAGAAGATCTCCAGGGTCCCTTCCAACTTTATTATTCTGCTAGAGTAGAGGGTGGAAGTAAAGAGACTGGGGAGGTTGAATTCCTCCAGGAGAGGAAGCAATGGAGGTTGGTTCCTCTTAAGATCCCCAAAGCCTTTGTCTGCCTGATCCTAAGAGAATGCAGTTAGTCTGGTGAGATTCTTGTAAATAGGCAAACAACAATTAAAGAAGATACTCTGATCAGCTGGTTCCTTGTGCCCGACATGATGTGAACCAAAGTACAGGATGTTCTCTACTTCCAACCCTTGGCAGAGATAAACCAGGCTTCTCCAACTTGTGTCTTCCAAATGTGCTAGATAAAGAAGAACCATCATTTCTAGCCAGAATGAGAGAACTTGTAGGGGGACAGCTGGAGAGCACCAGCACGGGGAAAGCTAACATATAAGTAGTATATTGAAGAAGAATCCAGAAGGACCCTATTGAACTCTACGGTCAGCTCTGCTACTCAGTTCCTTTACGGGGTTTTGTTGGTAGGATAAAATAGGTCAATCATTTCTGTGGTGTATACAATTATGAGTTTGGAGGAGGACGATATAAGCTTGAGTAATTACAGGATGTGATTCCCAACAGAAATGAGCAGAAGACAGCAGCAACAGATATTTGTCCCCAGCAGTATTTTTATGAGGTCGAAGAGATGTTATAGGACAATAGTGGTCAGCCAACTGCTTTTTTAAAACATTGACTTTTTGAGCACTAAAATGTCACCAATTGGCAGGGATACTGATAGCATTGTACAAGAGCCATTAATATCCCCGGAGCCTTATAGACTTTTGCAGGTTGAAATACTTCCATGTCAGCTCAAATATTCTTTTCTAAATTTATTTATTGTTTTTTTTTTTTTTTCAAGGTTGTTCTTTCTTTTTGTGATTTGCTAAGTTCCATTGCAAGGGAGATTTGATCTGAGCATTGTAGAATTCATTGAGAAAAATTCCAAAACAATTTTCTCTTTTATGATGAAGAATGAGAGTGCGTAGAGAAAAATATGTGTGTGTGTGTGTGTGTGTGGGGGGGGAACACCAATGTTTGGCTGAATAAGGCTTCCCAGAGAGTAGTGGTCAAGCTATACTTGATCACCAGCCCTTGATTAACCCAGCAGTGTGCTGTAGCTGCCAAAAAAGCCAATGCAGTCCTAGGCTGCATCAGGACACTATCAAGCTCACATGAAGTGATCATATCGCTTTATAATGCACTGGTGAGACCACACCTGGAATATTGTGTCCGGCTTTGGTCACCACGATACAAAAAAGATGTTGAGACTCTAGAAAGTGTGCGGAGAAGAGCAACAAAGATGATTAGGGGCAGTGGTGGGATTCAGCCGGTTCACACCACTTCAGCAGAACCAGTAGCTAATTTTTTGTTGCCCAGGCCCAGAATGGACTTCCGGATGTGGCATCTACACAGAGAACCGGTTGTTCACATATTTGAATCCCACCACTGATTAGGGGACCGGAGGCTAAAGCATACAATGAACGATTGTGGGAACTGGGTATATCTAATCTAATGAAGAGAAGGGCTAGGGGTGACACGATAGCAATCTTCCAATATTTGAGGGAATGTCATAGAGGAGGCCAACCTATTCTCCAAAGCACCTGAGGGCAAGACAAGAAGTAATGGATGGAAGCTTATCAAAACGTGACCTAACCTAGAATTAAGGAGACATTTTCTGTCGGCAACAACATCAGTGGAATGGCTTGCCTTCAGAAGTTGTGGGTGTTCCATCACTGGAGGTTTTAAAGAAGAGATTGGATCTCTCCAGAATGGTATAGATCAGACATGTCAAACACAAGACCCGGGGGCTGGATGCGGTCCGCGAAGTGGTTTCATGGGGCCTGTGAAGCCATCCTGGAAACAGTGAGGGAACGGCCCCCGCTGCCTTGGCCCCAGGCCAGGCCGCCCTGGAGCCAATGTACAATTTTGTGGTGGCCATCTATGCTGAAAGGCATTTAGTCTTAGCTCCACAAGGCCATCTGGAAACAGCGAGGAACCAGCCCTTGCCGCGTCGGCCCCGCCCCCTGGGTGCATGCTGGGGAGGCTCCTCCAGTGGACCATGCCTTGGCACTTGCCCTGGTCCCACCCCCTTCTGCCAGAGACCCTCAGATCTGTCCCACTCCTGCCCAGGCCCCCACAGGCCCCCTTGACACAAATGATGTAGAGCTGGCCACGCCCACCCAGTAGGCCACACCCACTCCATCCACGCCCACCCAGTAGGCCGCACCCACCCTGGCCACACCCCCCCGCCCCCCCCAAGGGCAACCGCAATGCTGATGCGGCCCTCAATGAAATTGAGTTTGACACCCCTGGTATAGATAGAGTCTCCTGCTTAAACGGGGATGGACTAGAAGACCTCCAAGGTCCGTTCCAATGCAATTATTATGTATTCTGTATCCTTTGTCGAGGGTCTTTGGGGTTCCCTTCTTTTCCTCCTTAGATTGAGCAGCCCGTTGAATTTCCACTGAGTCAAAATCTGACCAGCGACTTCCTTCCTTTCTTAATTCCAACTGAACAATTTATTAAAACTCTCTTACAACCTAATTATCTTGAAACTAGAGAGTATTTACCGTTCCTGCCTCCCTGTTTTATTAACATAATCAACTTTACTAGCAGCTATGCACTTGCAATATTATCAGTTTTACTGGGAACATTATTTCTTTCCTTTTATTGCCACAATTCTTATTGTTCCTGAAAAGTTTTTGCAGTGAGACAGCTGGTGGGTTTTCTCCGACGCTATTCCCTATCTCCCATCCTCATTCTTTGCACTCTATCCTTTGCTCATTCAAACTAAAGTGTTTTGTATCTCCGATCTTCTGCTTCTCACTATGAAGATGGTTTTCAATTTGACATAAGCTAGATTTAAGCTGCGTGAGCTTTTTAAAATTCTTGTTCCGTGTGTCATTTGAATTAGCATCACCCTTTCCCCCCGTGTGAGGGCAAAGAAATCATCGCCACATTCACCGTTGCTAAGCAAAAGAGTGTAAGTAATTGAAAAGAAAAGAAGAAGAAAAAAAATAAACCGTATTGTTTTGTTGGTTGTTTTTCGAGGCTGCCGTGTTGTCTGATGGCCTACTTAGCCTTGTGCTAAACAATGTAATATACATTCTGAGGAATATATTTGGCTCCTAAAATGATAGATCAATGCATTACTAGAAAACCAAATGAAATCAAATCATATTTATTTCATTTAATTGTTCAAGTAGCATTGGTTGATATCCCACTCCCCTGCTCAACTCTAAATTGCACACAATCTGGCAGGTTTAAATATGCAAACAGCCAAGCTGTTTAGGTGGTTTCTCAGAGTTCAGATACCAAATGAATGCAATTAACAGAATACAGAATAACAGAGTTGGAAGGGAGCTTGGAGGTCTTTTAGTCCAACCCCTTGCACAAGCAGGAAACCACTGTGTAGCTTAATTTTGTTTTGTTTCAAGCCATATTTTTTCAAACCATAGTGGATTGTGGAATGTGGTTGATGCTTCAGTTGAATGGACAAAGCATGGAGCTGTGCTGAGCAAACCAACTGTAACTAAGCCATAGCTTAAGGCAGTGATTCCCAACCTTGGCACGTTTAAGATGGATCGACTTGCAACTCCCAGCATTCCCCAGGCACGTAGAAATCAAGCCATGATGATCATTGGATCCATTACCTGATTTTGAGCTGTGATCCAGAGGGGAAGAACTCCATTGTCCCACCATTCAGTCTTATTCTGGGTTTCTTTATAGCCGTACTTCCGTAGAGTTTCCGTGTTGAACATCATATTATGGATGACTCCATGATCTTCAATCCAGCGACCTGGAAAAATAAGATGAGAAAAAAATGAAAAGTGGCAAAAGACAGGTTTTCTAGGAGTCCTGCAACAGCCACCCACTCTAACTACACAAAGGAATTGCACAACAGCTTGAAAGTGTGGCTGAAGAAATGTGGTTTAAGTTGAAGGCAAAGGAAAAGAAAACTGTTCAATTTTTTGAGTCTAGAGAAATGGAACAGTGGGCATAAAGTTTGTCCTTTGGAGAAAGAGAGAAGACCTCCACAGTCCAGGTTCATCTTCAGAACTTGAGGAACCGTATGGACTTCTTTGTTGCCCTTCAGAATTTCAGTTTGTTCTTCATCCTTGGACTTCACAAATACTTTCTTCATCTGAAACTCGGAAGCAGCTGCCGTTAGAACCCAACTGTCTTTGTCATCAGGAAAAAAATAAAGACAAGAAAACCTGAACAGACACTGCCTAGCGAGCAGATGTTTACTCAGCAATGAATGGGGAAAGCTTTCATCTCCTCTAAGCAATTGAGAACAAAAGGAGAATTCCTTCTCTAGAGACTATTCTCCAGCATCTGTTGCTTCTGTTGATTATGAGGGAAAGGAGCCAAGGCAAGTAATGTAGGGACAATGCAACATCAATGTCTTCTGCATTAAGCCTTCTTAGGGGCCTACTTAAAGCAGTTTAGCAGTATCTTCCAAATGGCTTGCAGGGTGACCTACTGTGTATATGTGTGTGTAAATCAACTATCTTCCAAAGAACAGAGGAACCCAGCACATCCCAGCAGTACTGAAGCTATATTCAGATAAGGCTTGTACACAGCTACTTTTTGGTGCCCAACTAGGACCTGATACTTCCTTTCTACTAATGAGTATGGTTCAGGACAATCTCACAAAAATGTCAACATCTGGGTCCCCAAAGTGCTTTTCGCTACTTATCCAAGAAGCTTCTTCAGTTCTTCAGCTTCTTCAGTTCTCCTTGAAGCTTCTTGGAGGAGAAGCTGAAGAAGCTTCTTGGAGGAGAAGTGAAATGTCTTCAAGGAAACGCCAAGGAAGTCCAGTTGCCTTTTGGAAAAGCGGCTTTGGGACAACCATGACCCGGATGACTGAGAATCTCCATAGACATCAACATCTGGGCTTTTCCAGGGAAGCATTCCTAATGACGGGTTCTGAGTATGTACTCAGCGCATTTACACAACATATCCAAAACCTGGAAGTTCAAGAAGGCCAGTGAAATCTTTATTATGGTCATACACAACACAACCAGTCTGCTGTATTTAAGAGCACTGTTTTCTGAGCAGCCAAGCCCCTTTTTACAAACCAGTGTGATACTTAAAACCCGGTTAACTATTGTCAGATTCCAAAGAGCACTAACTTTAGCAAACTTCAACATTCTCCCCACCATAGTTTTGGAGGGCTGATACAAAAAAGTTGAAAGTGTGCCCCTGTGGAAAAGGAGCTGCTATACAGCATTGTACCCTCTACCAGGACTCAAGAACCGGCCTTATAACTCCTTACTTGGTAAAAAAAACCCAAATCCTTGGAAATTCTGATCTATTTTTAAGGTACAGTTATTGTTATCTGATCAGAATGACCCAGTCTCCTTGAGCATAGCGAAATTTTGTTATACTGCTGGTAGAATTAGGCAGACTTTGATTATCCACTGAGGAAGCCACCGCCAATTGCAATATTTTATCATGTTTTGCTTTTTTATTTTTTTATTTTTGTATACAGTTTTGTTTGCAGTTCTGGTTCAGTGGCTGTAATAAAGACCATTCATTCATTCATTCATTCATTCATTCATTCATTCATTCATTCATTCATTCATTCATTCATTCATTCATTCATTCATTCATTCATTCATTCATTCATTCTTCTAAAGCAGCAGCTCTGAACCTTTTCTATACCCCACACCCCTAGAACGCTTCTGATATATTCTCGCACCCCTTACAAAAGTTTGAAATAACGGCAACGAATTATGCATATTCACTATAATTTTGAAACTTCTAAACCCAAGTTTTCTCACCCCCTGGAATATCATTTCGCACCTGAAACGTAATGATTCGTATTTAAATTAACTCAATAATTACGCTGTCTACCCAATGGCAGTTTGTCTACCATATGTATACAGATAGTCCTCGATTTACAGCCACAATTGAGCCCCAAATTTCTGTTGCTAAGTGAGACATTTGTTAAGTGAGTGTTGCCCCTTTTTACGACCTTTCTTGCCACAGTTGTTAAGTGGATCAGTGCAGTTCTTAAGTTAGTAATATGGTTGTTAAGTGAATCTGGATTCCCCAGTGACTTTGCTTTCCAGAAGGTCACAAAAGGGGATCCCCTGACCCTGGGACACTGCAACTGTCATAAATATGAGTCAGCGGCCAAGCGTCTGAATTTTGATCACACAACCATGGGGATGCTGCGACGGTCATAAGGGTTGAAAATGGTCCTAAGTCGCTTTTTTTTTCAGTGCCATTATAACTTTGGACGATCACCAAATGAACTGTTGTAAGTTGAGGCTACTATCTGTACCGTGGTCCCTTGGTACTCCACGGCTTTGAAACTCATCGAATTTGGTACTCAATGCATTTGGATGCAAAAATTTTGTCCCAGTACTCATCGTTTGTTTAGTATTCAATGCATAAGCTCAGTGGTGGGATTCAAATAGGCGAACAACCGGTTCTCTGTGTGGATGCTGCTTCTGCTGAAATGGTGCGAACTGGCTGAATCCCACCACTGCATAAGCTAGAAGTTGTCGTTGTTGGCTGCCTTGTGACTCACTAAATTATTCCTTATGGGAAAAATTTGTTTGGTGCTCATCGTTTTTGATACTCATCGTACCTCCCGGAACCAATTAACAATGAGTACTGAGGTACCACTGTATTCCTTCCTTCCTTCCTTCCTTCCTTCCTTCCTTCCTTCCTTCCTTCCTTCCTTCCTTCCTTCCTTCCTTCCTTCCTTCCTTCCTTCATTCATTCATTCATTCATTCATTCATTCATTCATTCATTCATTCATTCATTCTGTAACTTGTTGGTCAATGTTTAGAGTGGTTTAGATTGTTCTGTTTTGTTACTAAGATACAAAGTGATTTTTGGATTGGGCCCACATGTGAACATCTGAAATTTCACCGTATTTTCTCTCCCCACTTCTGCCAAGAAAAAAAAAAAAAACTTGCTAACCTCTGCTTTATTTTAACCTCATGAAATTATACTCTAGAATTAATTAGGTGCAGACGTTGCCCTTTCTAACCAATCACATTCAAACACTAATTAAATCATTATCTTGGTAATGCATTTACTTTATGGGAAAGTCTTTCTAATGAGGAATATTAATTAAAACCTGTTGGATGACTTGTAAGCATATAAGCATATCGCCTGTCTGCTTTAATTAATTTCCGGTAAATAACGAGCACATATAAACATGTAAATTGCCTTACAGATTTTGAGAGCTGTCTTGAACTTAGTCAGCCTTAAAGAAAAAAAATAATATCTCAGTTTTTTGGGAACTTGTCTTTAAGGAAAATATGGGAAACGATTTTTTTTTTACTGTAAACATAAGGTACAGAAAGAACAGATTTTCTACTATCTCTTAGCTATAAGTATTATGCTGGGTTCACACATTATATTACTGTACAGGGTGCGTGGTTGTGGTTTTGACTTAGCATATCAGCCCTACTAGGTAGACTAGAACAGGAAATCAACTCCATAAGAACGGCTAAAATTACTTTAATTGAGATTAATAAAAGAACAGGATGTTGCAAATCTGATTGTCACGGACTTCTTATAATTCAACGAATTAGGGAAACCGCTACTTGAGTTCCTTCCAAATGTTATCTCATTTTTCTAGACTTCAAAAATACTTCATCCCTTTTTAGCATGGAAAGCAGTTTCTACATATTTCCATCAAGGCCATCTTCCTTATTCTCTAGATGGGCTGATAAAAAGCTGGACATTTTTTAAAGAGAGGTTCACTTGTGAATTGATTAATTGATGGCCCTTCTTTTGGAATCGATCAATGTCAGCCCCATTAGATAGACCAGACCGGAAAACTAACTGTACAGGATGGCTAAAAAACTACTTTTATTGTGATCTCCTTAGTTAAGTCCTTGATCCTAACCAAATGTGATTGTTTTGATAAACATCCCTTCAGATTTCAGAATCTGAAGAAGAATCTTGCAAGTGTAATTGTGTTGTACCTGCTTCTTGTTCTGTGAATTAGAGGGAGAGTTGATCAGTTGACCTGGATCAGAGTTGACCTGGATCAGAGACCCCCCAACTTCTATTCTCATTATGGAAATTCTCAAGTGACTTTTGAATAAGTCAGATGCTCTGTGCTCCATGTCCTTCCTAGAAATGCTGGAGCAAAACTGTCATGTTGATCTCTGAGATATAAAGTGGAGTACAAATCATCGTCATAGACATCTAGGGAATGTTCCCTGGAAAATAGATATCTGAGCATCTTCCAAATATTATCTGTTGGTTGTGGAGTTAAGACACATTTCACCCCTCATTGCTTTGTTAATAGAACTCACATATCTTTATCAATGCCATCTCCCTCACTGTCTATAATGGACTAGCAATAGCAATTGCCAACATTGGATTCCCTACAACTTCTGTTTACCTGAACATTGAGTGTTTGACTTGGACCATAGAACACAGAACATAGAATAATAGAGTTGGAAGGGACCTTGGAGGTCTTCTAGTCCAACCTTCTGCTCGAGCAGGAGACCCTATACCCTATACCAGGGGTAGGCAACCTTGGCTCTTTTATGACTCATGGACTTCAACTCCCATGCTGGCTCAGGAATTCTGGGAGTTGAAGTCCATGAGTCATAAAAGAGCCAAGGTTGCCTACCCCTGCCCTATACCATTTCAGACAAATGGTTGTCCAGTCTTTTTTTGAAAACCTCCAGTGATGGAGCACCCACAACTTCTAAAGGCAAGTTATTCCATGGGTTGATTGCTCTCACCATTAGGAAATTAAAGCAGGAGTCCCTACATCATTTCAGACAAGTGGCTGTCCAGTCTCCTCTTAAAATCCTTGAGTGATGAAGCACCCACAACATATGAAGGCAAGCTTTTCTACTATTTAATTGTCCTCCCTGTTAGGAAGTTTCTCCTTAATTCCAGGTTGCTTCTCTCACTGATTAGCTTCCATCCATTGTTTCTTGTCCTGCCCTCTGGTGCTTTGGAAAATAAGTTGACCCCCTCCTCTTTGTGGCAGCCTCTCAAATACTGGAATACTGCTATCATGTCACCCCTAGTCCTTTTTTCTCTACACTGGCCATTCCCAAATCCTGCAGTCGTTCTTCATATGTTTTAGTCTACAGGCCTTTAATCATCTTAGTTGCTCTTCCTTGCACTTTTTCCAACATCTTTTTTGTAATGTGGTGACCAAAATTGGATGCAGTATTCCAGGTGTGGCCTCATTAAGGCTTTATAAAATGGTACTAATACTTCATGTGATTTTGATTCTATGCCTCTGTTTATACAACCAAGGATTGCATTAGCTCTTTTGGCTGCTGCCACACACTGCTGACTCATGTTAAAGTGATCGTATGTTTTAGTCTCCAGGTCCCTAATCATCCTTGTTTCTCTTTTCTGCACTCTTTCCAGAATCTCAACATCTTTTTTATATTGGGGTGATCAGAACTGGATGCAGTATTCCAAGTGTGGTCTTACTAAGGCTTTATAAAATGGTACAGGCAAATCAGGTAGACCCAGCTTCTATCCTCAGCTGTGGAAATGCTCAGGTGACTTTTGAATAAGTTATACACACTTTGTGCTCAATGTCCTTCCTAAAATTGCTGGAGAAAAAAAATTCCATGATGATGGCTGTGAATTTAATGAGATCTTCCTTCTCATCCACCTCTGTGGAATCGTCTGCAGAAATCAGGTAAGACTGGAAAAATACAAGATGGCCTTACCTGTGATAATTGTAAAATGCGAAGGCGAGGTCATGGTCACAAAGGGAGGTGTGATGTATTTTGCCTTCACTCCTTCCTTAACCAAATAATCCAGGTGTGGGGTATCTACATCCTCATCGTAATTCCATCGGAAGCCATCAAAGGAGATCAGGAGCAGTTTGTGGACATCTGTTGTCTTCTCCTTCTGGACAGCTGGATAGCAAACAACAGCAGCCAGAAGGATGGAATTGAGAGCCAGGATGTTTTGTGTCTTCATTGTGTTGTTCTGGCTTGCAGTTAAAGAGAACGCCTGTTCAATCATCCTTCTGCTTTTCTACTCTCTGATGGTTGTAAATTCCCAATCTTATCAGAGCAAAGCTCAACCTAGATAAGATTAGCCCTAGCTGTGTCACCATCTTGTTGATATCACGGGAGGAAGAGGAGTGAGCCAAATGTTAAGGAAATATATCTATCTGTTAAGATTGCACAGATTGGAGCAATAGGGGGGGGGGGGAAGCAGGAAAGAACGGAAAATTATATTATTTGTTGATGCTGAATGTTTGGGATGCAACAGTTCAGTGATTAATTATTTGAGATGGTGGTGATGGAAGCCAAAAAGTAGCCCTGATTCATTGGATGGTACACTTTGTAATCATCATCATCATAAAAAAAAATTGGAAAGAGTGATTTGATTAGAATTTATGTATAATTGCCAAGAGGGATATTAGAAGCTATTTCTTTATATATACTTTTTTCCCCTTTATATATACTTTAAAAAAAAAATCTTTTCTATACAGGTAGTCCTTGACTTATGACTACAATTGAGCCCAAAATTTCTGTTGCTAAGCAAGACATTTGTTAAGTGAATTTTGCCCCATTTCATGACCTTCCTTGCCACAATTGTTAAGTGAATCACTGCAGTTGTTAAGTCACTAACAGAGCTGATAAGTGAATCTGGCTTCCCATTGACTTTGCTTGTCAGAAGGTCACAAATGGGGATCACGTGACCCAAAGATGCTGCAACCATCATAAATATGAGTTGGTTGCCAGACGTCCACATTTTGATCATGTGACCATGGGGATGCTGCAATGGTTGTGTGAAATGATCATAAGTCGCTTTTTTCAGTGCTGTTGTAACTTTGAACCATCACTAAGTGAACTATTGTAAGTTGAGGATTACCTGTATCTTTTCTCCCTTCCCTTCCCTTCCCTTCCCTTCCCTTTGCCTCTCCTCCCTTCCCTCCCTCTTTCCTCCTTTCCTTCCTTTCCTTTCCTTTCCTTTCCTTTTCCTTTCCTTTCCTTTCTCCTCTCCTCTTCTCCTTCTCCTCTCCTCTCCTCTCCTCTCCTCTCCTCTCTCCCTCTCCTCTCCCTTCCTTTCCTTTCCTTTTCCTTTTTCCTTTCCCTTCTCCTCTCCCCTTTCCTTCCCTTCCTCTCTCTCCTCTCCTCCCCTCCCTCTCCTCTCTTCTCCTCTTCTTTTTTCCTCTCCTCTTCCTCTCCTCTCTCTCTCTTCTTTCTTTCTTCTCCTCTCCTCTCCCTCTTCATTCATTTCATTTCCTTCTCCTCTCCTCTCCTCTCCTCTCCTCCTCTCCTTCTTTCCTCCTTTCCTTTCCTTTTCCTTTCCTTTCCTTTCCTTTCCTTTCCTTTCCTCCTTTTCCTTTCCTTTCTCCTCTCCTTTCCTCTCCTTCTCTCCTCTCTCCTCCTCTCCTCTCTCTCTTCCTCTCCTCTCCTCTCCTCTCTCTCCTCTATCCTCTCCTCTCATCTCCTCTCCCTCTCCTCCTCCATTTCCTTTCTTTCCTTTCCTTTCCTTTCCTTTCCTTTCCTTTCCTCTCCTCTCCTCTCCTCTCCTCTCCTCTCCTCTCCTTGAGACGGAAGAACTGCTTGTACCTTGCATTAAAGGCAAATGCACCTGGAGTCAAGGCCCCCACTGAAACTCCAATATCCTTTGGTATTTACACTTTTCACAATGTCGAGACATGATTCTTGAAATGTGTGTTTGTGTGTCTTTATTTGGAGGGGGGAGAAAACCCCCTGAACCTCCAAAACGCTCTGCTTTAAGGTGGGAAGCGTTGTTGTGCGTTTCTAACCTAAAGGAGAAATGGAAGGAATTACATTCCCGACTGGAAATGCTTGGAGGACTTGGAGAACACCCACTACTTTTGCTGCACAAAGATAGCGTAACTTTGGCAATTGAGCTTCCAGCTTTAAAATTCCTATTGCTTTAATTAGCCAACCTGGTTTGCCGATGACTGGCTAACCTAGATGGATGCCGAGTGACCCCCTTTTTTTGTGGGGGGAGGGGGAGGGGGGGCTATAAAGGAAATCCACTACCTTTGGAAGATGGGAAGCTGCGTAATTAAAACTGGGGCTAGTTCTAGAGGAGGCAGAGTGAAGAAAATTAAACTGCCAACGATGAATAATGAGAAATCTTTGATGGAATTAGCGATGCTGACAGATGCATAAGCCTTCCCGATTGCCTCTGGAAACTTAAAAAGTTTTAACAAGCAGAGAGAGAATTGATGAAAAGTGACCATGAGCAGAGAATGCAAACCTGGAGAAGATTTCTCCCTCCCTGCCCAAGTGTGTGTGGGGGGAGGACTGAGAGGAGTTCATTTCTGGACATGGCAAACAGATTACATTTTCTCAGGAGCGTAAGATTTCACCTACAGGTTAATCAAGAACTGGTCACATTTAGTTAAGTAATTGATTGGGGCAGCTTCCAGGAGGCGATGGCCTATTTCAGGAGGTGTTCTGGGAAAATAAAACAATCTCACCGCTTCACTTTTCAAATCTAGTGTGGTGTTTGTTAGCCTAGGCCAGGGGTGGGCAACCTTGGCTCTTTTATGACTTGTGGTCTTCAACTCCCAGAATTCCTGAGCCAGCATGGCTCAGCTTGGAAACCTCTCCCTTTCCCCTCAGCATGGCTGGCTCAGGAATTCTGGGAGCTGAAGTCCACGAGTCATAAAAGAGCCAAGGTTCCCCACCCCTGGCCTAGGGTCAATGCTCTTCAACCTTAGCAACTTTAAGAGAGGGGGGGACTTCAATTCCCAGAATTCCCCAGCCAGTCACAGCTACCTGTCTAGGGAGATTCTCAGCCATCCAGCTCATGATTGTCCCAAAGGTGCTTCCCCCCCCCCAAGGGCAATTGGACTTCCTTGATTTTTTTTTTCTTTGAAGCCGATATTTGCTTCTCATCCAAGAAGCTGCTTCAGTTCTCTAAGATTGTAAGATTGAGCATTTCTAAGCTAATGTAGAAAAAGAAGGAATAGAATAGAATAGAATAGAATAGAATAGAATAGAATAGAATAGAATAGAATAGAATAGAACAGAACAGAACACAAAAGAATAGAATAGAATAGAATAGAATAGAATAGAATAGAATCTTTATATGGAATGGAATGGAATGGAATGGAATGGAATAGAATGGAATAGAATAGAATAGAATAGAATAGAATAGAATAGAATAGAATAGAATAGAATAGAATAGAATAGAATAGGAAGGGACCTTGGTGGTCTTCTAGTCCAGCCCCCTGCTCAAGCAGGAGAACCTATACCATCTCAGACAGGTGACTGTCCAGTCTCTTCTTAAAAATTTCCAGTGATGGAGCGCCCACGATTTCTTGGGGCAAGCTGTTCCACTGGTTGATTGTCCTCACTGTCAGGAAGTTTCTCCTTAATTCCAGGTTGCTTCTCTCTTTGGTCAGTTTCCAACCATTGTTTCTCGTCCTTCCCTCTGGTGCTCTGGTGAACAATCTGTCCCCCTCTGCCTTGTGGCAGCCCATCAGATACTGGAACACTGCTATCATATCTCCCCTATTTCTTCTTTTCTTTAGACCATCCAAACCCAGGTCCTGCAGCCGTTCTTCGTATGTTTTAGTCTCCAAGCCTTTGATCATCTTGGTTGCTCTTCTCTGAATTTTTTTCCAAACTCTCAACATCTTTTTTGTGATATGGTGACTAAAATTGACTGCAGTATTCCAGGTGTGGTCTTACTAGGGTTTTATAAAGTGGTACTAATACCTCGCGTGATCTTGATTCTATGCCTCTGTTTATACAACCCAGGATTGTATTAGCTTTTTTGGCTGCTGCTGCACACGGCTGGAATTACATTCAAGACTGGGACTGATCGGAAGACTTGAGAATATAATATATACTTTTGCATACGCAAGTAGTCCTTGACTTACCAGAGTTCATTTAGTGACTGCAGTTACAATGTCACTGGAAAAAGTGTCTTATGATTGTTTTTCACACTTATAACCGTCGCAACATCCCCCACGGTCACGTGATCAAAATTCAGACGCTTGGCCACTGACTCATATTTATGACTGTGGCAAGAAAGGTTGTTAAATGGGGCAAAACTCACTTAACAAATGTCTCATTTAGCAACAGAAATTTGGGGCTCAGTTGTGGACTTAATTTGAGGACTACCTGTATTGTATTCTACTTTTGCAGCGCAACGATGTTGTAACTCTGAAGAACTGAAGAAGCTTCTTGGATGAGAAGCAAAACGTTTTCAAAGAAAACAAACAAACGAAGTCCAGTTGTCTTTTGGGGGATGACTGCCTCTAGGATTAATGTGCACTGTTCAATTTAAAGCCTATATTTAAACACTGGTTTTATCATCCTGATTCCCTTCTCCTTCCCACCCCCAATGCACTGTAGTCTGCTACATGAGGATTTATATTTTCAGAAAGCAGATTTAAAAAAAAACAAACCCCGCTAAGATGAAACCAAGTCCTTGCCTTCGACAATCGACAATTGCACAGTGTAATCTGACATGATATCAGTTGGGACTGACCTTAGTTGAGATTAACACTATATCCTATCTCCTCCAGGGTTTATCTCAATTTGCTTACCAAAGGGAAAAAAAAAAATGCAAACTGAATTTTCACTTTGATGTTTGCTTAAGTTTTCCAGAGGAAAAGAAGTGTCGCTTTTCAAAGGATTATCGATCTCTCTCAAAATAGCTTTTCTCCTGGTTAATCATTGATCACAGGGTCACACATGTGTCGCTTCTGGTGTCTATTGTGGGCTGAGTGCACCAACGTGGTTACTTATAACAGGGAAGATGCGGTGAGATGATCTGTTCATCCCAATTCTTTTTTTCTTTTTCTTTTTCTTTGCATAGATCGTTCTGTTTTGTATCACTTCCCCTGTCCTTGGGTGAAAGAGAATTGTTTTCTGCCTTAAGCACGAGTTTAGCTGAAAGTAGACTACGTGAGAACTTTCCAGTTGATCAGAGCCCAACTTCAGGCTTATTTCGTGATTTTATAGGTTTATTTCTGAGGATGAAGGTTTAAGACAGGATCTGATGTAGCATGGGACTCAAAGAATGCACCTCAACAAATAAGAGCAACTTAAAAACAAATTATATCCAAACAGAGTTGGAAAAGACCGTGGAGGTCCAGCCCCCTGCTCAAGCAGGAGACCCTATACCGTTCAGGACAAGTGGCTGTCCAGTCTCTTCTTAAAAACCTCCAGTGATGGGGCATCCACAACTTCGCAAGGCAAGCCCTTCCACTGGTTAATCATTCTCCCTGTCAGGAAGTTTCTCCTTAGTTCTAGGTTGCTTCTCTCCTTGATTAGTTTCCATCTTTTGCTTCTTGTCCTGCCTTCAGGTGCTTTGGAGAATTGGTTGACTCCCCCCCCCTCTTTCTTTGTGGCAGCCCCTTAGGTTTTGGAAGAGTGTTAAGACCGCAGTATGAAATGATTGGCTACAACTTTCCCCAATGACACATCTTTCCTTTCCTTTTCAGTTGGCTCCATCACGGTTGTTACAAAGAGTAGAGCAAAGCTTCCATTCCAACTCATTAAAAATAGAGAAAGTCACATTTTTGGAACTAAAGGGAATACTTTGGCAATGTAACAGATGCAGCTGTTTTCCCTCATCAAAGTAGCAACCAAAAGAACCTTTTGTTCTTGTTTCTTACAGAATCAAGCTAGCAAAGAACGTCAGTCAATTAAATCTTTAGTATGGTCCTAGACCAGCATAGAAAATAACCTTTGTGGATCTGCGTCAAGAGCCATCTTAATCTAGCATTTCTGTCCAACACCCAGATGGCTTTGGATGCTCATGGCCAAGAGACCGAGTTTTCTCTTGTCCCCACCATTCTTCCCTTGGCACTGGTGTTTATTTTTTAGTTTCGTATTTATTTATTAAACACGCCTGTATGTTGCTGCAATCAAAATGATTCTCGGCAGCTTACATACCAAAAAAAAAAGCAAAACTTTGATGTTCTTCTTTTCATTCAGGAGCCCAACATGGCACACAGTGCAGATTGTCCTCATATTTTTGTGAAAAGCTCCCTCAAAACGTCCCTGTGAGATAAGCTGGGCTGAGAAAGAATGATTGGACCAAAAATCACCCAGTGATTTTCAGTGGCTGACAAGGACTTGTATTCAGGTCTTCCCATGCCTAGTATAGTCTAATTAAATACTATTCCTTCTGTGCATTGTTTTTTTTTAATCTTCTTTCAGGCTATCTCAGTCAAAGGTGGACATCAGGCCTGTAGGATCTGTTTAGCTACTAGACTAGACTAGACTAGACTAGACTAGAAGAGAGAATGGAACAGAACAGAACAGAATAGAATTCTTTATTGGCCAAGTGTGATTGAAGACACAAGGAATTTGTTTCCGGTGCATAAGCTCTCAGTGTACACACATATAACAACAAAGTAGGTCACATTGAGATCCAGCAGTTGAACCCTGAAAGCAAAGTCAATCAGATCACCATGTAAACTCACTTGATGATAATTCATTGGTGTTTGGTTGAATCAAAAAAAGCAACATGGTAGTTTAAGACCAGTGGTCCCCAACCTTTCCAGCTTTGTGGACCAGCGGTGGCAGTAGCGGTGATGGAGGGGAAGGCATGGTTTTGCATACGCACCATTTGTGGAAACGCAGCTTCGCCTGTGCGCGTGCTCACCCACCACTTGTGAGGCCCGGTTCCCAATGGCTGCGGCCCGGGGCTTGGGGACCCCTGGTTAAGACCATGTAATTGAAGTATTGTCCCCTTTTGTATGTGCATTGGCATCACACTGTGCCTAAGTGGGACGGAGCATGGACTACACAACTGCTATCTTATCTTCCTTTAAGTCCCATCCCTTTCCCGTTGCTAGGACTGATAATTGAGGTGAATTAGACTTAACCCATGGTGTGTTAGATTGGAAATGGATTGCTGAAGAGGAATCATTTAATTAGCTTAATGTGATATAAATCACAACACATTTTCATGTCCCTTTCACATCACATCATGCAGTGGCCGATGGGAAATTCCCTGCAGGTCTCATTGCTGCAAAGGTCTCTTAGGATGTGAGAAGCAGCTGAATCTTATCTGAAACGCAGGTTTGGTAGCTCCATTTAGTCATCTGGATTCAAATTATCAGTCTGGGCTGGAAAATCAAGGCCGTTTGATTTGATCCAGTTGACTCAGCTGCTTTCCCTCCATCGATTCAGTAACTGGTTTTAAGGGCAGCCAATTTGGTGTAATAATTTGATCCAAATTGTAGGTTCAGTACAGAGAAAACGGTTTGATTCCGAGATTGGATTGAATTGCTTTCAGATGGGATCCCCCAATTGAAATGTTGCACAGGCCTCTTATTCATTTTCCATTTTGTTCTCTCTTGTCCTCATCGGTGAAGGAGAGAGAGAGAGAGAGAGAGAGAGAGAGGGGAAAAAAACAACAATTCACAACAGACTGTGTTCCTATCAGTGTGTTGCTTAGGAGGAGAAGCTGTTTTATTTTGTTTTTAACCGGATCGTATTGCTCGGATCTCCGAATCCATGGCTTCGTTTATAATAATAGCCTTAACACTATCAGCCAGCTATCTTTAGCTCATGAGAATTGAGCGTAAAAAGAACACCTTCAATGAACATGAAGAATACTCTATATTAGCTTGGTGAAGATTACCTTCCTTTTTCCAAAGTTTTGTTCTGTATGAATGTTGAGCAATGGACTTACGCCTACAGGTAGTCCTCAATTTACGACCAGAATTTCTGTTGTTAAGCGAGACAGTTGTTAAGTGAGTTTTGCCCCATTTGATGACCTTTCTTGCCACAGTTGTTAAGTGAAATTACTGCAGTTGTCAAGTTAGCCCGTCTCACTTAGCGATGGAAATTTTGGGCTCAATTTTGGTCATACGTCAAGGACTACCTGTATCACAGAGAACTCCATCAGCAATCAATTAATCAGAATACAGCTGGAAGGGACCTTGGAGGTCTTCTAATCCAACCCCCTGCTCAAGCTGGAGGCCCTATACCAGGGGTCTTCAAACTTGGCCCTTTTATGACTTGTGGACTTCAACTCCCAGAATTCCTCAGCCAGGCACACATGCCTGGCTGAGGAATTCTGGGAGTTGAAGTCCACAAGTCATAAAAGGGCCAAGTTTGGAGACCCCTGCCCTATACGATTTCAGACAAATGGCTGTCCAGTGTCTTCTTAAAAACCTCCAGTGTTGGAGCACCCACAACTTCTGGAGGCAAGTCGTTCCACTGGTTAATTGTTCTCAGTGTTAGGAAGTTTCTCCTTAATTCCAGGTTGCTTCCCTCCTTGATTAGTTTCCATCCATTGTTTCTTGTCTGGCCTTCTGATGCTTTGGAAAATAAGCAAATAAGCAAAGCAAATCCAGATTGGTCTGAAGTTCAAAAACAACCATCCCTGTTCCTAGAAGATTGATGGAAGAAGGGCCGAGATAACATTTCTGCTGAGTTTGAACCCTGATCAGATCCAAGTTTCCTCCAAGTTGCCATAAACTCCTCTCCCCCTCCCTCCCTCCCTCCCACCCTTCCAGTAGCTTCCAATGAAATCCTCGCAACTTTCCTGTTTGCCAGATGTTTTCCAACTAACAGCTTCATGGAAAAGAACCTGGCTTTTAAGGAACACCTCGTCCTTGCTTGTCTCCCTCTCGTGCTACGTTTTCAAGAAGGGATCGTGGCTTTTGAAGGCTTTAAAAACAAAAAACAAAAAAAGAGAGGGAAAAAAAATGTCGCAGCTTCCGTTTGTTTGCAGGAAGAAAGAGAACGACTGAAATGCGTTCAGTCCCCGAGACGGTGTGGGAAAGATCTGTTAAATCACATGTGTGCACAGCTATTCTGAAGCTCCTTCTTCTTCTGCTGCTTCTTCTTCTGCTTCAAAACTCTTCCCCTTTAATGTCCGAGAGCCTAATCCATTATCCAAGGACTTCATCCGTGTGGTGTGTGCCAAACAATGTCCTTTGATGGTTCTAGAGTTCTTTACATCCATTATTCATGCGGTCTTTTCTATGGCTTCCCGTAGCACCAGTGGGGAACAAACAAGTATCGTAGACACGGTTCTCCCCGACACCTTTAAAAAAAATAATAATAGAGGAAATGTAGAATGGGTCTCGCTCACTTCTCACTCCTTCTTTTCGGCAAGTGAACACCTACACCAGATTGCTTCTGCTTTTTAAAAAAAAAAATCTAAAAAAACCCCCAAAGACTAGCAGAACTGTTCTCCCCCCCCCCTAAGATTTTGGAAACATAATGGGCTCCTTTGTTAGTTATTTTATTATTTCTCCATTGTTCCTTCCTCTGACAAAAGAAGAAAAGCTGGTTTGAATGAAAGCATCGCCAATAAACCAACCATCCTGATAAACAAGAAACTTAGTTAAGGGGAGGTTTATGCCGAAAAACAACAGCCCTACAAAACCAGGAAAAGGACAAGCTTGACAGTCCTGGCTGAGCTTAAAAATAGCTACAGGTAGCCCTTGATTTATGAGCCCAAAAGATGAGCCCCAAATTTCATTGGCTAAACAAGACAGTGGTTCAGTAAGCCTTGGCCCCAGTTTATGACCTTTTCTGCCACAGTTGTTAAGTGAATCACCGCAGTTGTTAAGTTAGTAATGTTTGTTTTTTTTTTTGGTGTCAGGACAGAATCTCAACAGACTATCTGGATGTCTCTCTGGACCAACCTAGACAATATTAATCCACATGGATTTATTTTTTTGAGTTTCTTTCATTCTTGCTTCCCCTCTTACTCAGGTGTGTACAAGTAGTGTTCGACTTAACAGCCATTCATTTAGTGACTGCTCAAAGTTACAACGGTACTGAAAAAAAGTGACTTGTGACTGTTTTTCACATGAGCATGGGGGCATCCTCATGGTCATGTGGGAAGTCAGCCCCCCCCCCCAGAGAAGGAAATATGAAAAGGGCAGAAAAATATATTTCCTCAAAGGATCTTAAAGAGGCAGAAAAGCATGCCCAGTTTTCTTAATAGCCCCAAGTCTCCCTCCCCCAAGCAGAAACCAGCTCTGTAGAAATGCAGATGTAAACCATTCACAGGAAGGTTGAAGCTGGAAGATTAAGAAGACAAAGACACCTAAAATCTACATACCCCACCCAAAGTCTAAGACAGGACATAATAGGATTAACTCACAGATGCCAAAGGGGCACACTCAGAATCAGGTCAGAATACATGACACAGGAAATACAAAGCCTCAAACAGGAACAGGAAACAACTCCAAACAAAAGGCTCCAGAGGGTATAAACTCTAAGACACGACATAATAGGATTAACCCACAGATACCAAAGGGCACACTCGGACTCAGGTCAAAGTTCATGCCACAGGAACAACTCCAAACAAAAGGCTCCAGAGGGTATAAAAACCCACTCCCTACATGTGCTTGCTCTCTTTTCTTCCAGAACCATCTTTCTGTCTGGCTCTCCTCTTCAATAAACTGCAACCTTCTTTCTAAAGCAGTTGCCATGTTGTTTATCCCCGGCTTGGACTGAACCATGAAGAAGACTTTTCCTTCAACAGTCACGTGATCAAAATTCAGACGCTTGGCAACCGACTCATATTTATGACGTTTGCAGTGCCTTGGGGGTCACGTGATCAGCTTCGGCGACTTTCTGACAAGCAAAGACAATGGGGAAAACAGATTCACTTAACAACCGGGTTACTGACTTAGCAATTTGATGTCGTTCACTTAACAACTGAGGTGAGAAAGGTTGTAGCATGGGGCAAAACTCACTTAACAAATGTTTCGCTTAAGCAACAGAAATTTTTGGGCTCAGTTGTGGTCGTAAGCCGAGGACTACCTGTATAAGCTGCAGGTCTCCTTTTAACAGTTCGCTTATTTCTTCCCCAGTCCTATCAGCTCTAAATGCCTACATAATTATTGTCTGTCTGTCTGAATATCTGCCAAAGCACCTGAAGGCAGGACAAGAAGCAACGGATGGAAACTAATCAAGGAGAGAAGCAAGTTGGAATTAAGGAGGAACTTCCTAACCGTGAGAACAATTAATCAGTGGAACAACCTGCCTTCAGAAGTTGTGGGTGCTCCAACACTGGAGGCTTTCAAGAAGAGACCGGACAACCACTTGTCTGGAATGATATAGGCCAGGGGTAGGCCACCTTGGCTCTTTTATGACTTGTGGACTTCAACTCCCAGAATTCCTGAGCCAGCCATGCTGAGGGGGAAGAGAGATTTCCATGCTGAGCCATGCTGGCTCAGGAATTCTGGGAGTTGAAGTCCACGAGTCATAAAAGAGCCAAGGTTGCCTACCCCTGATATAGGCAGTGGGTGGGATTCGAATATATGAACAACCAGTTCTCTGTGTGGATGCCGCTTCCGGAAGTCCATTCTGGGCCTGGGGCAACAAAAAATTAGCTACCGGTTCTGCTGAACAGGTGCGAACTGGCTGAATCCCACCACTGGGTATAGGGTCTCCTGCTTGAGCAGAGGGTAGGACTAGAAGACTTCCAAGGTCCCCTCCAACTCTGCTACTGTTACCTTTAATTTCTGGTGAAGAGAACCATTTTAAGCCCTTCCTTCCTTATTTGATGTGAATGTGATGTGATGTGAAGCTGACTCAGCATATGTGGGGCAAAATCAGTCTGTTGATCAATAACTGTTGGCTTGATAAAGAGTCAGACTTCGATCTTCTCCATATCACCGAGATAAGGGGTATCTGCTTATCTTTCCGATCCAGTTCAAAAATAAGTGTCATTTATCGCAGGTGGGGGGAATTCTTTGTTTGTTAAAAGAGAGGTGTTTTGGAAAGAAGAGTGGGCAAGACGCGGATACTGATCTCTTGATGGTGCTGCAAGAAGATGAGATAATTTTTATTACAGAGGTTGGATTTCAATTCCAGAGTTCATCTAGAGAGCCATAGCAGCATTTTCTTTCTTCTTTGGCATATCAGCCCCCTGATGCTCTGATTGAATTTACACCTTTGGAAGGACAATTCCAAGGATTTCAACTGGCGTCCTGGAGGAAGACTAGTTGACCCTGTTTCATTTCCAAAGTTAATCCACAATGGATCAGGTCATTGTTCTTGTTTTGTGGTTTTCAGGAAAAGTAAAAAACCAAGATTCCTGGGGTTCCCAAGTCAATGATCTAAGGCAGGGCTTTTCAACCAGTGGTACGGGTACCACCTGTGGTACATTTGCACCTGGCAGGTGGTACGCGACCATCCTAGAAAAGTGGTAGTGGGGGAGGGGAATGAGCTGAACCAGTGGCAGCACCGCACAAGCCTGAGCGAGAGATGGAGCTGCAGGACTGTCAGGGCTCAGCGGAAGCGTCAGGATCAGCGCCAGGCTCCAGCTGGAGCTCGGCGCTGATCCTGGTGCTTCTGCTGAGCCCCAAAGAAGCACCAATCAGCTGGAAAGCAGCACTGATCCTGGCGCTTCTTATGAGTCCAGAAGAAGCGCCGATCAGCTGGAATGTTGCAGCATCTCCAGGGTCTTGTGATTTACATTCAGATGCTTGGCAACTGATTCATATTTATGACGGTCACAGTGTCCCAGGGTCATGTGAAGTGACCAAAGCCTGCTGCAACCACCCAGCAGACGGGAATAAAAACCAAACACCCCGCCCCGCCACCCCACCCCACCCCTGCTGCCAATCCTCAACAGAAATGCTCACAACAATGAAAACCTTGGACAGGAGGAAGAGCGCCGCCGGGCGGGCAGGTAGGTGTCTTGCTCAGCTGTGGCTTGGGGGGCACTTTTTTCAGTGCCATTGTAACTTCGAACAGTCACTAAGTGAACTGCTGTAATTCGAGGACTACTTGTACTTTATTACTTTTTTCCTTTTTTTTTTTGGTCATCAAGTTTTTGACACCTTGCTAGGCGACTGGTGGTACTCGGATGTTGCCATATCCTAAAAGTGGTACAATGGGTGAAAAGGTTGAAAAGCCCTGATCTAAGGCAGTGATGGCGAACCTTTTAGAGACCGAGTGCCCAAACTGTAACCCCAAACTCACTTATGCATCATCGAGTGCCGGGTGGGTGTGGCCCATTGGCTGGGTGTGGCCCATTGGCTGGGCATGGCCAATTGGGTGGGCGTGGCCCATTGGGTGGGCATGACTGTGATGGTAACGGCAGACTGGGTGGGACTAAAACGTTCAATCAATCAATTCCAACTTTGCAAGATCTTGTTTTTTCCCGCGAGAAGTTGAAATTGACTGATTGAACCTTTTTTTTTTTTGCACACGGCGGCGGAGGCCTAAAGCGAAAAGGTTTTATAAAACCCAGCTGAAGGCCTAGGACTGGGGCGACAGCGCGCGTGCCCACAGAGAGGGCTCTGAGTGCTGCCTCTGGCACCCGTGCCATAGGTTCGCCACCACTGATCTAAGGTCTTCCAATAGTTGACAGGACAAGGCAATTAATAAGGATAAATAATCATTTGAATGTACAGGTAGTTCTCGACTTACAATAGTTGACTTAGTGACGGTTCAAAGTTACAGTGGCACTGAAAGAAGTCACTTATGACCGTTTTTTTTTTTACAGTTACAACCTTTGCAGCATCCCCATGATCCTGTGATCAAAATCCAAATGCTCGGTAACTGGTTCATACTTACGACTGTTGCAGCGGTCACGCGATCCCCTTTTGCAATCTTCAGACAAGCAAAGTCAAGGGGGAAGCCAGATATACTTAACAACCAGGTTACTAATCGATCCACTGCAGCGATTCACTTAACAACCGCGGCAACAAAATGTCGGGCCAAAACTCCCTTAACACACGTCTCACTTAACAATAGAAATGGCCTGTGTTTAGTCTGATTTAAAGCCTTCACATTTAACTCAGCACCTCCACCTTTCAACAGTCTGAAAAAAAATTCCACTCCCATTTGCACCCTGATTCAGGTGACTCTGAGAATAAATGGGGGTGAAGGTTCATTCTCAGCTTGTGGGTTGGTTTCCGAGCATTTTGTTACCAAGCTAGGTAACATCTTCAGCGGAGTTTAGGGGATGTCAGTATCAGCGTTCTTCTGTTTATAAGGACTTCAGGTGTGGGTGTGTCAAGTGAGGGTCTTGTGATGGGTCTTGTGATGGGTCAGGGATGAGTCATCAGTGAGAGGTTTGTGATGGGTCTTGTGATGGGGAGGTTACATCAGGTCAGGGTCCTTGGGAGGTGAACTCCTGGTTGAGGGGCAGGGGTAGGCCACCTTGGCTCTTTTATGACTCGTGGACTTCAACTCCCAGAATTCCTGAGCCAGCCTGGCTCAGCTTGGAAACCTCTCCCTTTCCCCTCAGTGTGGCTGGCTCAGGAATATTGGGAGTTGAAGTCCACGAGTCATAAAAGAGACAAGGTTGCCTACCCCGGTTTGGGGGCTTGTGCGGGATTGTTGAGGGTCAATTGCTGTCTCTGGTTGGCTGTGCGGTTGATTTGGATTGTGAGGGGTTTGTCGGCTGGCTGTGGGTTGATGTGTCTGTTGATGGAACTTCTGGTGGAGTGCCAGGCTTTGATGAATTCATGAGCATGGCGGGTGGTAGCATCGGGTGATGATTTTAGTGTTGCTCCAATCGAACTGGTGTTGTTTGGTGTCGATGTGGATAGAGACTAAGGAATTTGGGATCGTGGCATTTGACTGCCAGCTGGTGTTCATGATCCTACACCTGATCCTACATCCTACACTATTGTCTATGGATAAACCCCCAAGTGGCCTCAATGACAGAGAGCTAAGCCTCCGATCCTCAGAGTGCTAACAAGCGGATGACTGCAGAGGCTATAAATCCTTCCATTGCCCAACCGTTCAATCAGAACTGAAGAAGCTTCCTGGATGAAAAATGAAATGTTTTCAAAGGAAAAAAAACACAACCCCATAAGAAAGGACTTTGTCAGAAGGGGATCGCAAAAGGGGAGCACATGATGCCAGGACACTGCAGCCATCATAAATATGAGCCAGTTGACAAGGGTCCGAATTTTGATCATGTGACCATGGCGGTGCTGTCATAAGTCACTTTTTTTCAGAGCTGTTGTAACTTCAAAAGGGAATAGAACAGAACAGAATAGAATAGGACAGAGAATAGAATAGAATAGAATAGAATAGAATAGAATAGAATAGAATAGAATAATGATTAGAATAGAATAGAATGAATGTGGAATAGAATAGAATAGAATAGAATAGAATAGAATAGAATAGAATAGAATAGAATAGAATAGAATAGAATAGAATAGAATAGAATAGAATAGAATAGAATACAATACGGAATAGAATAGAATAGAATAGAATAGAATAGAATAGAATAGAATAGAATAGAATAGAATAGAATAGAATAGAATAGAATAGAATAGAATAGAAAATATGGAATGGAATGGAATGGAATAGAATAGAATAAAATAGAATAATAGAATAGAATAGAATAGAATAGAATAGAATAGAATAGAATAGAAGAATAGAATAGAATAGAATAGAATAGAATAGAATAGAATAGAATAGAATAGAATAGAATAGAAAATATGGAATGGAATGGAATGGAATAGAATAGAATAAAATAGGGGTCATGAAAAGAGCCCCAGCTGGATATCCCCCAGGCAACCGTGATGTCACCAGGTAATCCTTTCAACCTGGAAGTGCCTCATTGCTTCTGACACACATGTGATGCGATATCTTAGAAGCAACTAACTTTTTTTAGGAAAGACAAAGTGAGAAAAAATAGAATAGAATAGAATAGAATAGAATAGAATAGAATAGAATAGAATAGAATAGAATAGAATAGAATACGGAATAGAATAGAATAGAATAGAATAGAATAGAATAGAATAGAATAGAATAGAATAGAATAACAGAGTTGGAAGGTACCTTGGAGGTCATCTAGTCCAACCCCCTGCTCAGGCAGGAATCCCTATACCATTTCAGACAAATGTTTGTCCAATCTCTTCTTTAAAACTTCCAGTGTTGGAGCATTCACAACTTCTGGAGGCAAGTCCTTCCACTGACTAATTGTTCTGTCAGGAATTGTTGAATTGTTGCAAGTTGAGGATTACCTGTAATGGAGACTGGAGTTCTTCAGCATCTGGAAGAACACATATTCTCCAATTTTATTAAGTTTCCCTGACTTTTGACCCTTTCCCTTTATTACCACATTCACACGGCCAACAACAGAGGTTCATTCTCCACCCCTTCTATTTTAGACAAACACATTTATGACTGGAATGAAATGCTGGACAATTAAGATGCAGACAATATGATTTCTTTCGCTGATTTTGGACTCTAAATCCTCTCTCGGGTGAAGATTTTTGGCTGGTTAGAACAAAGGGTCTCTTTCTTTTAATGCTAATGGAGTAAAAAGTGAAAATTTATTGAATCCGACTGTGCGGCTAATGTTCAATAAATCACGGCTTTCCAGATTTTAGGTGAAGTTGGAGGTAAATATTGGCTTTAAATTAACATTTATGTGAGGCTGGGAAATGGGAGAAGCGTTTTTCCTTTCCAAGATTACGGACCCAGGACAATGGACTGATAAGCAATAGCAATAGCACTTAGACATATATTGCTTTACAGCCCTCTTTAAGTGGTTTACCAAGTCAGCGTATTGCCCTCCAACAATCTGGGTCTTCATTTTACTGACCTCAGAAGGAAGGAAGGCTGAGTCAGTCTTTTTTTTTAATTTTATTAGATTTTATACGACTAGGGATAAAATGGGGTCAGGATTAGGGTTAGGGTTTAGGCTAGGGTTCGGGTCAGGGTTGGGGTTATCCCCCAGTAACATTTTCAATGTTTAGCGATCAGAATATTTTCTGGGTACATATATTTAAATAACAATAATTAATATAATAATAGATAGCAATGGTAAATATGATTAGTTATCATAAGCAGTATTAATTAATCCCTCCATAACATCCTTCTTACTAATATGTATTCAGAACTACATATCACATTCCTTCCTCTCTAATTCGTTTTTCTAGCCATTGATAAAAGTTATCCCATGTTCTAAAGTAAATTGAGTCTTCTTTCTCTTTCATCTCTAAAGTCAATCTATCCATTTCTGCACATTCTAAAATTTTCTTGATTAATACTTCTTCAGTTGGTAAGTTTTCATTTTTCCAATACTGGGCAAATACAATTCTTGCTGCTATTAATACATGTAGTATTAGATATCCGCTCTCCTTCTCATAGTTAGCTCCTATTATTACTAACAAAAACAATTCTGGTTTAAAATCTATCTGTTTTTTAGTCATCTTCTCCAACCATACATGTATCTTAACCCAAAACTTTTTTTTGCTTTAGGGCATGTCCACCAGATGTGATAATAAGCACCTGGCCTTTGTTTACACTTCCAGCAATTATTTGAAGTATTTTAAAACATTTTCGCTAATCTCACTGGTGTCATATGCCACCTGTAAAACATTTTATACAAGTTTTCTTTATATGGCACTGGCTTTAGTTAGTTTAATATTTATGTCCCACAGTTTTTGCCACTCTTCCAATTCTATAGTATATCCAAAGTTCTTTGCCCATATTATCAGTCTTGAGCTGGTCAGTGGGAAGACAGAGTTAGCCTACAGTACTTCTTCTGAAGCTTCTTGGATGAGAAGCAAAAAAAAGCTTCTTAGATGAGAAGTGAAATGTCTTCAAGGAAAAACAAAGTCCTGTTGCCTTTTGAAAAAGCATCTTTGGGAAAGCAAACAGCTTCCTTTGTTGGGCCCACATAGGGAGTTCTTTTCACACCAAGGAAAACAACCTGGTTTTAGTTAAGTGTCTCTTTTCCTTCCAGGATCATCAGAGTTTGTCTCAGATGCACTTTGGCACCATCCATTTTAAGGAGAATATTGTTTGTTCTCCATAGAGTGACATAAACACCGGGGAATTATTCAGACAGAAGCTGACTGTCCCTAACTGCACATTTGCTTGTGATGAGGCCGTATTTCAAAAGGCATGGAAAGACTAACATTAACCTAGACAATAACAATGCCTGAGAGTTAAGTGTTGAGCATGTTTACAAACTCCTGTGATTGTATTTCCAGGAAAAGGCATGAGCATATTTTACAATGATCTCCAAGGAGAAAGTCCTTGCGTTGGCTTCTGGAAAGAAGGACAAAGGATAAGAAATTCATGAAAGGCTAGATAAGCACAATTTTAGCCTTGACATTAATGTATGCAAGCAAGCCACAAAGTGTTCTATTAGCGTGACCCAACTGGGTCTAGGACAGCCAACTCACCATGGCCAACTCACCGTGGGGCAAACTCACTGTGGGTCAAGAGTTAGACAAATATCAAAGAAACGGTGGAATAGAATCATTAAAGAAAGGATGCCAAAGGAGGGGCAAAATAAAATGTGAATTCAACGTTAAAATATTTTAAAAATTATTTTTAAATCGTTAAATCGAATTGTTGAGTTGTCCCGTGGCTTGTCCCGCAGTGAGCTGACTGGGGCAAGTTTTCTCATTGTGAGCTGGCTGTGGTGAATTGGCCGCGGCGAGTTGTCCCATTCCAGCCAGACTAGGTTATGAAATGTGGTTGTGGTTTCGTGTGAGACATGAACCCTGTTACTGCAGTCAAGCCAAGCCATGTTAAAACAAGCCACAGGTTAGAGTATTTTGTGAAGCAGCCACTAGAATGCAACTTTCCTATGCAAGGAAGGTCCTTAACTAAAAATCAAAGCGCCCGCTAGAAAACTTCTTGTTCTATTAGATTGCTTCCTAATTAGTCTTAGAAATAGGAAATTTGTGGGCAAGAAGATGCCACATCTGTCTTCCCTCCCAGCGGTTACTACCTTCTCCATGGAATTGGTATACATGGGTATCATTATAACACAATGTTTTATTCAATGCTCTTGCTTTAATGATATTGTTTAAATTGAATTTGCTAGAAATGGGCTTCAAACGTATGCCTTTCGCTTGTCTGCTCATTGTTTGCTGGGTCTGGGTTTTTTTTTTTTTTTTTTTGCATCACGATTATAGCTAGAAATGGCACGATGATATACCATTGATAGCGTACTCCGTCCACTTTCAGCTGAGTGAAACTGTAATGAAGCAAAGCGGCCTTCAGCATAATTTAATCTCTTTGCTTCATAAGTAAAACCTTTCTGCTAAGAAAAGAGGAGTTTAGGACATCCACTTCAGCACAAAGTAATCAACGTGTTTTCTCTAAATTCTGTGGCTTCGCATGTTTTGTACTGAGTTCCTTTGGGCAAAATGACATCTCAGTTGGCCTCCTCCTTCTCCTCCTCCCTCCCTCCTATATCATTTCAATTTCCTTCCTTCCTTCCTTCCTTCCTTCCTTCCTTCCTTCCTTCCTTCCTTCCTTCCTTCCTTCTTTCCTTCCTCCCTCCCTCCTATATCATCTCAATTTCCTTCCTTCCTTCCTTCTTCCTTCCTTCCTTCCTCCCTCCTCCCTCCCTCCCTCCCTCCCTCCCTCCTATATCATCTCAATTTCCTTCCTTCCTTCCTTTCCTTCCTTCCTTTTTCCTTCCTCCCTCCCTCTTCTCCCTCCTTCCTTCCTTCCTTCCTTCCTCCCTCCCTCCCTCCCTCCCTCCTATATCATTTCAATTTCCTTCCTTCCTTCCTTCCTTCCTTCCTTCCTTCCTTCCTTCCTTCCTTCCTTCCTTCCTTCCTTCCTTCCTTCCTTCCTTCCTTCCTTCCTTTATACCACCATGGAGACGGTTCTCTGTCCTTCCCTCTCCTGCCAAGCATCTATTTTCATGCCTTTGCTACGGAGAGATATCGGCTGCGGTGGTTTACAACTCTCCATTCAGCTAGCCAAACAGGCGTGTCATTATCTGGCAGTGGAGTTAACCTGGTCCCATTTGAAATGATGTCAACTTGGGCGGTGAGAGCAGAGCAGGTGGAGTGGAAAAACTGAGCCTTCCTCTCTCCCCCCCCCTCCCACTCCTTAAATTTATAGCAAAATCAATGTGAAGTAGCAATCTTTCCGAGAGGCTGATGGGGGTTATGAGGACTTATAATTCCTTCTAATTCCCAACAGCATGATTTGGAATTATATAACTGTAGCCCTCAGGTGTAATAATAAATCAGAGGATGAGAGAACAGGAGGCGGGTAGAGAAACACTCCCAGCCTGCTGAAGCTGGAGCTGGAGTAGACCAGGATGGTACTGAGCCATTTGACTCTTCCCTGTTGAAACAAAACACTGGGGCCTGTGGTTTTTTTTAGCTCTCTACTCTTACCCTATTCAGGTCGCCCTTGATTACAACAGTTCGTTTAGTGACCGTCTGAAGTTACAACGGCACTGAAAAATGCAACTTGCGACCGTTTCTCAGCTACGACCTTTTGCAGCATCCCCGTGGTCAAGTGATCAAAATTGAGACGCTGGGCAACCGGTTCACACTTACGACCGTCGCTGTGTCCAAAGGCCACGCGGGATCCCCTTTTGCGGCCTCCTGACAAGCAAAGTCGATGGGGGGGAAGCCAGACTCACTTAACAGCCGGGTTACCAACTTAACGACGGCAGCGATTCCACTTAACCACGGTGGCAAGAAAGGTGTTGAAATGGGGCAGAGCTCACTTTACAACCGTCTCAGCTTCACCAGAGACATGTGGGGCTTAAGTCGAGGATGACCTGTGTACGGGACACAGAATAAACAGAGGGGCCTTTGAGGTCTTCTAGTCCAACCCCCTGCCCAAGCAGGAGACCCTATTCGATTCTGGACAAGTGGCTGTTCAGTCTCAGCGGAAGATGGACCCAACGTCACAGATCTAGATCACCTGCTGCATGAAACCAGCCAGCTACGGGAAGTCCTTGACTTATGACTGATTGGTTAGCGAATGTTTGAAAGTCATGATGGACCACGCTGGGATACTTGTGACTTGGTCTGAAGATCTAATGGCTGCCCTCCATGATCATGTGAGACCTCAAGTTAAAAGCTCAGAAAATCACCCCGCAGTTATGGCCATTTGTAGTCTTCTGTCGCCCTGTGATTGTATTTTACGACGTTTGTGCGGAAAGCCAGCATTTATTTCTGGTTTTCGGCAAAACCGGCTCATAAAGAACCATTGGTTCACCTAATGGTCACCTGTGTTCATTTAACAATCGCCTCAAAAAAAGTCATAAAGTTGGGTCGATCGCAGGAGTGGCCCATTTTATGACCGTCACAATTTATAATCTTAACGGGCCTTCTCCATTTCAGTCATTACAGAATAACAGAGTCGGAAGGGACCTTGGAGGTCTTCTAGTCCAACCCCCTGCTCAAGCAGGAGACCCTATACTATTCCAGACAAATGGTTGTCTGATCCTTTCTTAAAAGCCTCCAGTGATGGGGTACCCACAACTTCTGAAGGCAATCAATCTCACTGGTTAATTGTTCTCACTGTCAGGACATTTCTCCTTCGTTCTAGGTTGGTTCTCTCTTTGATCAGTTTCCATCTGTTACTTCTTGCTCTGGATTTAGCAGTAGGTTTTAGATTTGGTTCTAAAGAAGATTTTGGACTTCTTTAGATATTAAAAAGGCTGGGCCATCAGAAGGGGGTGTCCTTTTTTTTTCTTTTTTCAACTGGGCTGAGCCCCTGAATGGGGAAAAAACATGCTCCTGTCTTACGTCTTAAAATACAAATCAACTGCCAATGTTCTGCCTTTGTCACCGTGTTTTGAGACCCCCAAGATTGTTCCTCCTGCCTTGCACTAAAATGTAGGGCACGTTGTTGTCGATAGGTTAATTCTGCCTGAATTTGTCCAGTCCCCTTTTAAGGCCACCTTAACTGAAGGCTGGCATTGTATCTGCTGACAGCATAATTGCTGTGCTTCTTACATGGAGAAAGAGGGGTGTGTAAAACCTTTTGAATTCCAAATATATTGAGGACAAAAGGCATTGTCTAAAGCGATGGTCGAAACAGGTTATTCTAATCTTCCCAGAAGTATTTTGAGCTGGAAATGGCATCGTTTTGAGCTAAAAGCAGCTGCACGTTCATGTTATTGCACTTTTAAAAGAATGCTTTGTTTCAAAGTTTTAATATTTGCGCTCGGATGCTTGCACAGTCTGCAAAGAAATGTTTTCCCGTACTGGCCTTTGCTATCTAACTCACAGAGCAGAGCAAAAATCACGAGCCACTATGCTTGCTTGATAGAACCCCCATAAGCAGAGGCAGTATACCTTTCAGACAATAATACTACGGTGAAACTATTCGGTTTGTATCTTTGCAGTTCGTATCTTAGAAAGGAGCATGCCGGCTCGCGTGGTTAGGATGCTGGATTGGAGGTCTAGCAAGCTCGCGCTCAAGACCCAAGTGCTGGGATGGGGTGAGCTCCCGTCCTCCACTCCAGCTCCTGTTGGGGTCATGAAAAGAGCCCCAGCTGGATATCCCCCAGGCAACCGTGATGTCACCAGGTAATCCTTTCAACCTGGAAGTGCCTCATTGCTTCTGACACACATGTGATGCGATATCTTAGAAGCAACTAACTTTTTTTAGGAAAGACAAAGTGAGAAAAAATAGAATAGAATAGAATAGAATAGAATAGAATAGAATAGAATAGAATAGAATAGAATAGAATAGAATAGAATAAGAGAGTTGGAAGAGACCTTGGAGGTCTTCCAGTCCAACCCCGTGCTTAGGCAGGAAACCCTATACCATTTCAGACAAATGGCTGTCCAATCTCTTCTTAAAGACTTCCAGTGTTGGAGCATTCACCGCTTCTGGAGGCAGGTTGTTCCACTGATGAATTGTTCTCACTGTCAGGAAATTCCTCCTCAGTTCCAGGTTGCTTCTCTCCTTGATTAGTTTCCATCCATTGCTTCTTGTCCTGCCTTCAGATGCTCTGAAGAATAGCTTGACTCCCTCTTCTTTGGGGCAACCCCTCAAATACTGAAATACTGCTATCATGTCACCCCTCGTCCTTCTCTTCATTAAAATCAGACATCCCCAATTCCAGCAACCATTCCTTATATGTTTTAGCCTCCAGTCCCCTGATCATCTTTGTTGCTCTTCTCTGCACTCTTTCCAGAGTCTCAACATCTTTTTTACATCGTGGTGACCAAAACTGGATGCAGTATTGCAAGTGTGGCCTTACCAAGGCATAATAAAGTGGTATTAACACTTCACATGATCTTGATTCTATCCCTCTGTTAATGCAGCCTAGAACTGTGTTGGCTTTTGTGGCAGTTTTTTTGGCATACTGCTGGCTCATATTTAAGTGATTGTCTGCTAATACTTGACCAAACATAATGCTAAGGTATAATGTGTTTTCTTTGATTTAGTTTAGAATGAAATATAAACTAATGATTGTGGTTTGTAGATTTACATTTATAACTAAGTATAATGAGTGAACCCAGCACATTTTGGCATATTTGACACTCGTAGTTAAAACAAACCATGGCTTAGGATCAGTAAGCAGGATAAAGAATTATGTACTTTTCAAAGTGGCCACTAAGAATTCCTTATTATGTTGGGTAACTCCAATACATAAATCACAGGCCAGCAAACTGAATTAATGTCATGTAGGACACCTATCACTGTCATTTATAAAACATGCTTTATGGCTGAATTTGTTGGTTATTTCCAACGTCTAACTGTAAATCATAGTGAAACAAACTGAGATTTGGGGTAATGAATCACAGAGTTTCTGGTCTGAAACAGATTTTTTACAAACCATGACCATTTACAATTAAATGGCATATGTATATTCAGGAATTACAGAAACTGGGTCATCATCCAAACTTTAAAAATTCTGGAAAGGAAGTGTTGGAGGGGAACCATTAACAGTGCTAATGAATTTGATAAACCTCTCTCCATTTCCTTCACAATCACCAGTAACTTTTATTTATAGCCCCTTTAATGGCTCCCTGTGTGTTGGAAATAAAAACAAATGGCAGAGAACATCTGGCAGATTTATCTCCCAGATTATATTTCTTTGCTACTCTGAGCTGAGAAGATGAAACATCCTGGGTTTGGGCCTGGGGGCAGCCGAGGATGATCAAATTGGGCAACTAGGCAGGGCTGTTTAAGAGAACAGCCTGGCACACTCAGACAAATTGGCCATCGACAGGCACATAGAGATGAACAACATCTACATACCACTCAAAAGAGACAATCAAAAAGCCCAAAAGGAAACAAGAAGATCAAAACACCTCCTCACCAGCAATCAATACACATATGAGCAGAGATAACATCCTGATTAACACTGGACAAACAATCCAGAAGTGAGCAGTAGCAATAGCACTTAAGAGTTATATGCTGCTTCATAGTGTTTTACAGCCCTCTCTAAGTGGTTTACAGAGTCAGCATATTGTTCCCAGGTCCCAATCAAGGAACTACCAGTTCAGACAAACTATCAAACAGAAAATGATGGGACAAACCACTAGTATATATATAAAAAAGAGCAAACTTCACTCCCTTCTAGCACTGATGAAGTTAGCTAATTTGGTAATGAAATGTCTGCAAAAGACAACCAAGGTCAGAGAACACCACGGACCCCACTGTTTAAGAAAAGCAGGTAGGTTGAAATGTTAATTACTGTCCATAGTAATATAAGGGCATTTTGGTTCTAGGAATTGTTTCCGTTATGCCCTTTGGAAAACACTTGTTTGATTCTTCCCGAAGCTCAGAAGAGATGTTAAAGTTCTCAGTTGCATTGAGGAACAATTCTTTATTTCAGATTCAGCCAAAATAAACGTGAAACGCAACTTGAAAGTGCCATCACTTTCCATTCTTTGAGGTTACTGCTGTCCAGTTGATGGAGTCTTTCATAATAGTTTTCCCTTTTTCTCATCAGATTGTAGCTAGACTTCCATAACCCAGGAGAAGCAATACGGAAATCACTGGGATAATTTGCAACGTACAAACTAGCTGCTAGCCTCACGAGGTAGAGCAGGAAATCAACTCCACAGAAAGGTTGAAGCTACTTTTATTGAGACTGGCTATAAGAACAGAATCACAAAAGTCTAGTTGTGATGTGTCTCTCTCCCCCCCCCTTCTTATACTCCAGTGAATTAGGGTGATGAACAAACTTGAGCCATGTCCCAATGTTATCTCATTTCTGGAGGCTTAAAAAACAACAACATTTCAGCCCCTTTTGTATATAGACAATGGTTTCTGCACATCACCTCTGTCATTTTGGTCAACCCATTTGTCATCATGCGGGATGCTCTGTTCTTCAAAGAAGGTGGAACTTCTCACTGTGCCATTGAAATGAAATGTCACGAAATGTCAAATTCTGTGTCCAAAAAAACCCCAGCTGCTTTATTGTGGTTCAGTCCAGCCTTCCTCAGCTTGAAGCCCACTGCAAGTACTGGAATGATAATTCCTTCAGTGCCATCATGAGCCTTGGTGGCACAGTGGTTAGAATGCAGTATTGCAGGCTAACTCTGCCTACTGCCAGCAGTTCGATCCTGACCGGCTCAAGGTTGACTCAGCCTTCCATCCTTCTGAGGTGGGTAAAATAAGGACCCAGATTGTTGGGGGGCAATAGGCTGACTCTGTAAACCGCTTAGAGAGGGCTGTAAAACACTGTGAAGTGGTATAAAAGTCTAAATGCTATTGATATTGCTAACTCTTATCTATCTATCTATCTATCTATCTATCTATCTATCTATCTATCTATCTATCTATCTATCTATCTATCTATCTATCTATCTATCTATCTATCTATCTATCTATCTATCTATCTATTATCTATCTATCTATTATCTATCTATCGATCTATCTATTATATCTATCTATCTATCTATCTATCTATCTATCTATCTATCTATCTATCTATCTATCTATCTATCTATCTATCTATCTATCTATCTATCTATCTATCTATCTCAAGAGCAATATTGCAGGCTAACTGTGCCCACTGCCAGGAGTTCAATCCTGATTGGCTCAAGGTTGACTCAGCCTTCCATCCTTCCGAGGTCAGAAGAATGAGCACCCAGATTGTTGGGGGCAAGAGGCTGACTCTGTAAACCACTTAGAGAGGGCTGTAAAGCACTGTGAAGTGGTATATAAGTCTAAGTGCTAATGCTATTACTAATTATATCTAAACTAACCCAGTAATTACTAGGGACCGGGTTACCTGAGGGATCACCTTTTGCCAAGCGTCTCTACCGATCCAACTGGATTGAGCAGAATGGGCATGCTGCAGATCCCACCAGTCAAAGAGTGTTGAATGGCAAGGACTAGAAGGCGAGCTTTTTCAGCAGTGGCCCCTGCTCTATGCAGCATCTGAGATCAGAAGGCCCCAACTCTCTTAGCCTTTCGAAAGCCCCCCCCCAAATTTCTTTTGGCTATCTTGCTGAGTTTGGGGTGCTGAATGTGTCAAGGACCCTGTTTGCTGGCTGTATTACTAACTAGTCAAGTATCTCGGCTGCTATGTATGTTTATTTTGGATGTTTCTATCATTTTAGTATTTTAATTGTAATATATTTTTTGAATTGTAAGCTGCCCAGGTAATTGACTGAGATGGGCAAGTACAGAAATTGAATAGATGATAGATGATAGATGATAGATGATAGATAGATAGATAGATGATAGATAGATAGATAGATAGATAGATAGATAGATAGATAGATAGATAGATAGATAGATAGATAGATAGATAGATAGATAGGCAGATAGATAGGCAGATAGATAGATAGATAGATAGATAGATAGATAGATAGATAGATAGATAGATAGATAGATAGATAGATAGATAGGCAGATAGATAGATAGATAGATAGATAGATAGATAGATAGATAGATAGATAGATAGATAGATAGATAGATAGATAGATAGATAGATAGATAGATAGATAGATAGATAGATAGATAGATGGGTATTACAACATGATTAAGAATTGGTTTCCTGCTCCATATGATTCTTTTCACCTACTAAATATTAATGGTTGATGCTAGCAGAAGAGAAAATATAGTTCTGCATTATTCTGGAGGCATGGAAGGGGGAATGTTGCAGTCAAGAAGCAGGGAACAATTGTCACAGAAGATCATCTTATTTAAACCTTTTTATCAACCCTTGTGCACATCTTTCTAAGTATGTACATTTAACACCAGATTACCCTCAGATTGTTCCTCTCCACCACCAGTCCAGATATAGCCATCCTGAAGGGAGGGGACTTTATTCATCGTCCCAGAAAATGTGCCTGCATTTGTGCAAGAACCTGTCTCTCTCTCTCTCTCTCCCTCTCTCTCTCTCCCTCCCTCCTTCCCTCTCTCTCTCTTTGTGTGTGTGTGCGCGTGCGTGCGTGCGTCTGGTGCATGCAACTCTATCAAGAACATTGAGCAATTGGAAAGAAACAAGCATATCAGTGGTATAAAATGTACACCACCAACCCTTCTGCTTATTTATGTCACACGTATCTCACATAGACAACTCTGGATTATTGTGGTTCGTCGCACAGTCAGCCAGATATTATTATTATGGTTCATCGCACAGTCAGCCAGATGTTGAGACTGGAGTTAGCATTTTTATCTACCTATGGAGTTGTAGAAAGAAAAATCTTCATCAGGATCCAGTCCAAGCCGGGAATAAACAAAATGGAGACTGCTTTAGAAAGAAGGTTGCAGTTTATTGAAGAGGAGAGCCAGACAGAAATGTGGCTCTGGGAAAGCTGACCACATGGAGCAGGGAGTGGTGGGTTTTTATACCTCCCGGGGCTTTTGTATTTGCAGTTCTTCCTGTTTGAGGCTTTGTATTTCCTGTGTTTACTTTTTTTACTGTGTTTACAAAGTATTTACTTTGATCTGAGTCTGAGTGTGCCCTTTTGGTATTGGTGGGTTAATCCAATTATGTCCCGTCTTAGAGTTTGGGTGGGGTGTGTAGATTTTAAGGGTCTTTGTCTTCCTAATCTTCTAGCTTCCTGACTCCAACCTTCCTGAATGGATTATTACATCTGCATTTCTAAAAGCTGGCCTGATTTCTGCTTGGGGCAGAGACACTCTGGGGTAGTGGTTTCTGCCTAAGATTTTCTATTATTCCTTCGGGGAAATATATTCTGCCTTTTTAATATTCCCCAAAATATTTCTTTCTCTGTGGATTCTTCCCACAGAGCCCTTCCCAAGGACCTGGGAGAGGCAGATCTTGATGTTTGATGGTGTTAAAGATACCACTGCAGGCAGCAAGCTGTTCCAAGCACTCTCTTACCTGCACATTCAATAGGCAGCATCTCTCCTCACTGAAGCAGCAGGCGTGAGCTAAATGGACTCCAGAAGATGGTAGAGGACAGGAAGGCCTGGAGGAACGTTGTCCATGGGGTCGCAATGGGTCGGACACGACTTCGCAACTAACAACAACTCCTCCTTGTCTTCCCAGTTCCTTCCCACATACCTTTACATCAACTCTTCAGGTTTGTCTTCCGGGAAATGCCGGACTCTTGGCTGTCGGAGTAGCCATTTTGTGATTGGGCAAGCCCTCCCGGGCTATCTCCCTTGTGAATGACATGGACCAGAAAAATACTGCGTTGGCCTCAGTTACCTGCGTGGGGCAGAATTGGCATCTCTAAAGGAGGCTGTGTAGGAAGGGCCCAGCTCAGCAGCTACAAGACGGTGGGGTGTTGTTGTTGTTTCCTCCCCCATGAAATTAGTTCCGTCGAGTTCTGCTGGTGAGATGTGCCCTCAAACCACAGGTGTTCTTAAATCGATGAGTGCATGACAATTATAAATTGCTTTTCATAAGCAGTAAACAAACAGAAGTACAATAAAGGCTTGCACAGGGGTGGGGAAGGAAGAGAAAGAAAAGCAAGAGGAGAGAGAGAGAGAGAGAGAGAGAGAGAGGGAGAGAGAGAGAGGGAGAGAGAGAAGGCTTCACTGAAGCGATACCACTGCTATGCGGGGTTTTGTTGTCCAAGCTTTTTTTTCTAAAATGCTTACTTTCTTTTTTTCTGCCATCGCCTCTTTGTTTCCATTCTCGATGGGCTTGCTGATTTGGAGGCTGGGAAATATCCCTCCCTTTGCAAGCTTCCTTTCCCTCTGCTCCTATCCCTTTTCAGGGAGAACTCAAGAAGATGCTTGAGTTGTGCGCTTTTGTCTTCCTGGTGAAGGACCAAGGATGATGCATGCATTGGTGGGATCCAGAGCTAAATTCCAAGGATTTTTAATCCCAGTTTGTCAGTCCTCCCAAGTAAATCAGATAGGAAACAGGACTAAATGAGCTAAATCTACTTTATTGTAATAGCGTAAGCAGAGATTAACACCAAGATTAACATTAGGCCAATAACCAAACTATAATCAACACCCCAAGTCAAGGAACTATCAGCCCAGACAACCAACCAACCCATAAACAACACCCCAGTCAAGGAACTACCAGCCTAGGCAAAGAACCAACCCATAAACAACACCCCAGTCAAGGAACTACCAGCCTAGGCAAAGAACCAACCCATAAACAACACCCCAGTCAAGGAACTACCAGCCCAGACAAAGAAACTACCAAAATGCTCCCACAACACTCGCAGGGCAAGTCACTTGTATATAAAGAGAGAGCAAGCCCGACTCTCTTCTAGCACTGATGACATTGTCTAGTTGTGTAATGAAACTTCTGCAGAGAAAACAACCAAGCCCAGGGAGCACCAAGGACCCCACCGAAGATAACATACAGTAGGTAGCTTAGAGCTGAACGATAGAATCCTTGGTGCTCTCTGAGCTTGTTGCTTGCTTAACATTTCATTACCCAACTAGGTAACATGATCAGTGCACTAGGAATGAACCATCTGCTAGCAAGCAACCAAGCTCAGAGAACACCAGGGACTCCATGCCGGATGGAGAATTCTGGGAGTTGAAGTTTACACATTTGCCAAGGTTGAGAAACACTAAATTGGATGTTTTTTGTGCTTCCTTCCAACTCTATAGTTCTATGATTCCCTAGGGCAGGGGTCTTCAAACTTGGCCCTTTTATGACTTGTGGACTTCAACTCCCAGAATTCCTCAGCCAGCATGTCTGGCTGAGGAATTCTGGGAGTTGAAGTCCACAAGTCATAAAAGGGCCAAGTTTGAAGACCCTTGCTCTCTAGGGCAATGTTTCTCAACTTTAGCAACTTTAAGTTATGTGGACTTCAACTCCCAGAACTCCCTAGCCAGCTGGCTGGATATTCTGGGAGTTGAAGTCCACATATCTTAAAGTTGCTAAAGTTGAGAAACTTTGCCCTAGGCTTAGAAAGATCCATGGAATGCCAGGCCTCATGATACATCAGTCATTAGTGTTACGAAATAAGGAGGTTAGAGATTGTGGACGTTCAACCCAGGGTATCCCAATCCAGATTGGGGAAGGCTGTTTTGAAGATTTACTTGCAGTTATAAGGTGAGCTAAACGGACCAATGAACTCGACTCACTATAAGCTTCACGTGTTTAATGACAATAGAATAATTGCTTCAGTTGGATGGCACCAAAGCTGGGCCCACATAAAGATTCATTCAAGCTGAAATTCTGCTGAACTTACCTCCACACCTAGTTGCAAAGTATTTTCTTTTAAAAGAAAAAAAAAGTTTTATTTCTCTTTTAGAAAAGAGTGCATTCATCTGATTTAATGTCAATTTGTTGAGCGTAGCTCCTTCAGCTCTTGCAGACATATCTGATGGGGGAAAAAAAATGGTCCAAGCAATTGATTCTTTGAAATAGGAGGCAAAACCCAAGCCTCACATTTGCTTAGGTGGTGATATGAGTGAGATTTTATGGGTCCTACTTTTGGGCAGCTTCTTGATATCAACATATTTCTCTGGAAAGAAGATTTAATGTTATGCTTGTTGTGTATGATGCATGCTTGGGGCTACATCCTAACTCCGCTGGCTGGAAAAATACATCAGCAACATTTTATACAAACGGTTGCAGGCTACCAACTCTACGTGGACTTTGAAGAAGAAATCAAGAAAGGAAGCTAAGGGATTCTGAAAGCCTTCGGAGGGCATCTACTTATAGTAGGAAAGCTAAAGTACAGGTATTCTCATCCTGTTGATTTCTCCAAGGTTTTCTTTCAATGCTAAAACTTCTTGTTTTCCACTTCTCGTTCTTGGTTTTCGAGAACGTCTTTTCTCTGCAATTTCTCTTGATGACACTTTGACCTTCTTTTAATGTTAGGTTTCCTTGATGGTCGATGGAGGGTGTTGGGGGGGGGAGGGCTCTGTGCAACACCTACCCAGTTTTTTTGTACCTATCAGCATAATTGTTACAGTCCACCTTCTCATACGTTCTCAAAACATATGGATTTTACCTTGCCGTCTTGGGCTTATCTGTGTTTACTCAGTGAATATTGTGCAGTGTTTTCAGTGTCACTGATTCCCAGGAGGCAGGCACTATCTGATCAGTATCTGATCTTGTTTGGAATTCCTCAGATGTAGGTTTGTATCCCATTAAATAACAACTATATCTGATGAGACCCAAATAGGATGAAATAGGACACAAAGTCGCTGCCTGCTGGGAGTCGGTGTATGTTAACCCTTTGAGATAGAGCAAGTATGAATACCCAAGGAATAAATACTGAAACTAATTTTTTTTGAAAGGTTATAGCAATAGCACTTAAGACTTATGTACCACTCCATAGTGCTTTTACAGCCCGCTCTAAGCAATTTACTGAGTCCGCATATTGCTCCTTAAAATCTGGGTCCTCATTTTACCAACCTCTGAAGGATAGAAGTCAACCTTGAGCTGTTGAGGTTGTCCTGAGTCAACTTTGAGCCGTTGAGAATCGAACTCCTGGCAGTGAGCAGAGTCAGCCTGCAATACTGCTATTCTAACCACTGGGCCTCCACAGCTCTTATAGTCTTGGGATTGTGTGACTTATTTGCAGGAAAACAGTCCTACTACTATTTTCAGCAGCTACTCAAAACCACTTCCAGTCTGTTTTATGGAATCAGCTGATTTTCAAATCCTTCTGAGATACATCCAAGAAACTGGGGAGATGTGGACGAACCCTCTATCCTTCTTGACTTCCTTCTCATTCAGCGTAGATGAGAACATGCATTCTACCGCATGGAATTTCATTTAAATTTCCTTTTCTTCTTAAAAAGCCACGTCCAAAGCAAAGTTTGTTTCATTGGAAGGGATGTGAACTGGCGGAGGAAACAAAAAATGCAGTAGACATTTCTGCACAGTTCTATCCAGAGCTGATGACCATTTTTGATACTCTCCAGCAAGGGGGGGGGGGAAATGGTATTTTTGTCAAGCAGTTCTCGTTCTTATGAGTCTTCTCATTTTCAGATGAAATCTATTCACCTGAAATGGAATACCAGTGCTATTACATACCATCCTCTCCTTGAAATGTCACAGTCGCTGGATGTTTGAAAGACAGTACCATCTACCTTCTCAGTTTTACAGATTGAAATTGTTATTACTATTTTTTAAAAATCTGGGAGTCTTCTGACATAGCATTTGGGCAGGTCACAGTCACACAAGGAATAATCAAGTCCTCAAAGCATTGTGAGGTTTATAGTAAAACCTGTCTCCTTCAAAATTATTCTATTCAGTGGATCTTTCCAGCAATGAACGAGCAGAGAATGTAGTGAAAGTTATAGGTGATTTGATGTGTCAGAAGACTGTTAAAATTTAAGGCGGTGGACCCGCTCATTGATCAACCATCTCTCTTTTGACAGTCTTTGATTAATGAATTTAATTTAACTATGAAGTTGCTTGCAGCCTCAGTAAAGTGTGTCTTTTTCAAAAGGCAGTAAATGATTTTTTTAAAAAGACAATTGTTTGATAAAAAACCCACCGTCCTCTTTTTTTAAAATATATTTTGATTGTTTCTCTGCTGCTTCTTGTTCAACTGGAGAAAAAAAACATCAATTATCTAGGGTTATCCGATCTGGTTTTCAAAAAGTTAAATGTTACTTATACAGGTAATCCTCGACTTACGATCACAATTGAGCTGAAAATTTCTGTGGCTAAGTGAAACATTTGTTAAGTGAGTTTTGCCCCATTTTACGATTTTTCTCGCCAGAGTGAACCACTGCAATTGTTAAGTTGGTAACACGGTTGTTAAGTGAAGCTGGCTTCCCTATTGACTTTGCTGGTTGGAAGGTTGCAAAAGGGACTTTCTTGGGACACAGCAACCGTCATAAATATGAGTCAGTTGCCAAGCGTCTGAATTCTGATCACATGACTGGGGATTCTGCAATGATTAAAGCGAATTGGCGGTGGGTAAGAATCAATGGAATTCAAGGTGGGCTGGGCTTAGATCTTGTGGGCATGAAGAGACTTGAGACAGATGATGCGTTTGACGTCTCCCTTGGGCTCAGCCTGGTCATCTCCTACAATCAGCTTGGAGTCCTTACTCCAGCCCCCCGTGACTTCTGTTGACCCTTATCTAGTGCCTATTTGGCTTGATCAGTAGATTCTTGTGAGTAGAACAGAACAGAACAGGAATAGAAATAGAAATAGAAATAGAAAAGAATAGAATATGGAATAAATAGAAATAGAAATAGAATAGAATAGAATAGAATAGAATAGAATAGAATAGAATAGAATAGAATAACAGGAAATAGAAATAGAAATAGAAATAGAATAGAATAGAATAGAATAGAATAGAATAGAATAGAATAGAATAGAATAGAATAGAAAATATGGAATGGAAGGGAATGGAATGGAATGGAATGGAATGGAAGGGAAGGGAAGGGAAGAGAAGAGAAGAGAAGAGAATAGAGAATAGAATAGAATAGAATAATAATAGAATAGAAATAGAAATAGAAATAGAAATAGAAATAGAATAGAATAAATACGAAATAGAATAGAATAGAATATGGAATGAATAGAAATAGAATAGAATAGAAGAATAGAATAGAATAGAATAGAATAGAATAGAATAGAATAAATACGAAATAGAATAGAATAGAATATGGAATGAATAGAAATAGAAATAGAAATAGAATAGAAGAATAGAATAGAATAGAATAGAATAGAATAGAATAGAAGAATAGAATAGAATAGAATAGAATAGAATAGAATAGAATAGAATAGAATAGAATAGAATAAATACGAAATAGAATAGAATAGAATATGGAATGAATAGAAATAGAATAGAATAGAATAGAATAGAATAGAATAGAATAGAAGACAGGATGTAGAATAGAATAGAATAGAATAGGGAATGAGAATGGAATGGAAAGATGTCGAGGGAAAAAATAGGGAGATTTTTGAAATGTCAGCTCTCCCCACCGCCAGGAATATTTTCCCTTGTTCTAGAGTAGAACTGACTAGCAGGGAAGGGTGGCTTGATAAAAGCTTAGCCTTCTGACTGGTCTTCGTGAGTACACACTCTTCTGCTCCGTTGAGTAAACGGGTCCTTTTTTCAGCTCTATAAAAATCAATATCAGTTTGCTTTTCCAGGCAACTCTCTCTAATTATGTACAGGCTTTAATATATGGTTCTCCAACATAATTTTTTTTTTTTCTTATGTAACTTTCCCCAGTGTCCTTTGTTCCTGTAAATTTCCTCAACAGAGATTTTTTAAAAACTTTCCTGAGGTAAGCATTTAAAACAACAACAACAACAACCTAGCTGCCTCTAATAGGCACTCCTACACAGTGCCTACCCTGTGTGTGTGTGTGTGTGTGTGTGTCCATTTACACCACCTAAAAGAATAAAAGAATATTTATTCTTTTAAAACTGCAACTCTTTTTTTTTTTTTAAAGATGTGAAGTTGGGTTGGAGAAAGGGGGTCACAATGGACTTCATGAAATGCTGACATCTTCTGCCGTTGGCGGATCTATTCTCGGAGGAGCCCGCAACAAATTACTTTTACCTTACTAATTATCAATCTTTGTATTCTCCGGAGAGCCATCCCAAAGCCGAGGTGTGTAGTGTTGCTGCACAAATTGACTCTCTCAAGGCTTGTCAAGTCCTGTGGTGTCCTCTAGTAACAAAGGTTGCATTTATAGAGACAGGTGATCGGAGTATTTTTAAAAAACTGCCTTCCCTCATTTGAAGGCTTTCTAATTAGGACCGGTATCGGAAGTTGTTAAATCCTGACTCAAATTCAGGAGGTTCTGGAAGACCAGAATCGAAGCTGAACCAGCTTTTCTAACTCTCTGTGGGCCCTTCACTCAGCACGCTTAACTGAGTTATTAAATCAAACCCTTTTCTGAATCTGTGCAATATATTCAGTTGTGAATTAACCAACCCAGTTAGGAAACTGTTTTTAATACTGGCCAAACTTAGCACTGTATACTAAGGTTTGTTGGCTGCATCTGTACAATGTGCTAGGCTTGGATAAGTTTAAACCTCAAACAAACTAATTTGGTTAATTTAAGGTTCAGCATATTCTGTAAACAAATTCAGGCACCGAGTTACAGTAAGTGTGCTATACAAATAAAGCCTATGGTCTTTATTAATGTCTGAGTTTCCATTAGGAATAGAGGCTTTTAACTGAGCACACATATAGGTGAGGGTTATCCTAGATATTATTATGTCATTAAACTGCTTAGAGTCGCTTGACATTCAGATGGGTGGGATATAAATTGAATAAATAAATATAAATTTAATAAATAAGCCTCCATCCTTTCCATATTTACAGTCAGTAAGTATTGTACGGTTGTCTTTTCTTCTTACCCTCTTGCAGAGAAGAGAGATTGGAGAGGAAGGGATTATAAGAGAGTGAGAAGGCACACAATAGGGAATACACCAGGTCTGTTTGCCTAGTGGTTTCAGAGTTGCCAAATCGGAGCATTGCTTTCAATGTCTACTCCCTGTTATATGCTTGCTTACTCTCTTGCAATCCCTTTCTCTCCAATGACTGTAAATGCAAATATTAAATTCCCTTCTTTCTAATTATCCCAGTGCTGCTGGGGTGAACATTTTAAAAAGGGGGAAGTGTGAGCAAGGAAAAGCACACCTGCAGCCATGGGATTTTTCACTTAGTGACCTCTTCACTTAATGACAGAGCTGCTGGTCCCAATTGTGGTAACTAAATGAGGACACCTTTATGGCTTAATAGTACTTCAGACCAGTAGCTTATTTAACCATGTATTTTCTCTACTGATTACCAACCACTAAGCCTGGTTTGTCCAGGATCTTTCCTCCTACTACTTGGAGATGCTAGGAATGAAACTTCAAACATTGAGGATACAAAGCAGCTGGCGTATCGGTATTATGGATGCTGGGGCTGGAGACGATAACAGAGATGCTAAAATAGATAGCTAAGCATCTTTTCAGATGAATCAGAATGCGATTCCGCCCTCTTTTCTTTTAGAGTCTCACTGCTGAAATTCTTCCCTGACCCTATTTCTCCTCAAGAAGTTAGCCAGACTAATTGAGAGGCTGGGAAAATAGGGGTAGCAAAGGATTTCAGTTGTTCTGAAGGTTTTTCCCCCTTTTTTTCCATACCCTTGAGTCAGTATTGACTTATGGCGATTACTTGGGCAATTCCCTGCAGTTTTCTTGGCGAGATTTCAGAAGCAGTTTGGCCTTGCCCACTTCCCAGGGTTGAAAGAGAGAGAGAGAGAGAGACTGACCTAAGGTCACCCAGCTGGCTTCCTGCCTAAGACAGGACTAGAATTCACGCTCTCCCAGTTTTAGCCTGATGCCTTAACCATGACACCAAACTGTCCTTCTTCTGAATATCTACTCTTATTTAATTCAAGCTTCCTGAATTACTGTGGATAGAATAGAATAGAATAGAATAGAATAGAATAGAATAGAATAGAATAGAATAGAATAGAGCTGGAAGGGACCTTGGAGGTCTTCTAGTCCAGCCCCCTGCTCAAGCAGGAGAACCTATACCATCTCAGACAGGTGACTGTCTAGTCTCTTCTTAAAAACCTCCAGTGATGGAGCGCTCATGATTTCTGGAGGCAAGCTGTTCCACTGCTTGATTGTCCTCACTGTCAGGAAGTTTCTCCTTAATTCCAGGTTGCTTCTCTCTTTGATCAGTTTCCAACCATTGTTTCTCGTCCTTCCCTCTAGTGCTTTGCTGAATAATGTGATCCCCTCTTCTTTGTGGCAGCCCCTCAAATACTGGAACACTGCTATTATGTCTCCCCTATTTCTTCTTTTCTTTAGACTGGCCAAACCCAAGTCCCGCAGCCGTTCTTCCTACGTTTTGGTCTCCAGGCCTTCGATCATCTTAGTTGCTCTTCTCTGAATTTTTTTCCAGACTCTCAACATCTTTTTTGTGATGTGGTGACCAAAATTGGCTGCAGTATTTGAGGCGTGGTCTTACTAGGGCTTTATAACGTGGTACTAGTACTTCGTGTGATCTTGATTCTATGCTTCTGTTTATACAACCCAGGATTGTATTAGCTTTTTTGGTTGCTGCTGTACACGGCTGGCTCGTAGTCAAGGGATCAATATTGGAGCACTTATTCTATTCTTTTCATCCTATAGTTGTCTGGGTTGTTTGAAATAGCTCCTAGTAAGAAGGGATAGAAAATACGTATTTTAAGGGAAATTTCATACCCGCCCCCTCTGGAAAAAGAATTGTGTACTGAAATTGGCATATTAGAGAAAGATGCGTACAAAACAATTCACTGAAATATGCAGGAGACAAAACGCGCACAGGAGAGAAACTTGTGTATGAAAACACATGCGAAATTCCTTGCTTTTGAGGTAGCCTTTTGATGGGATGGATTTATAATTAAATAGGTGCCAAACGGATATAATTTGGCTGTAGACTGATCTCCACCGCCTGGAAAGACATGTCACAGCAAGGATGGGTTCTTAACAGCTCTGCACATCCACTGGAAGTTTCAACCAACTGACATCAGGCCTGTTTGGCTGAAATTTTCTTACTTCTGCTGCAGCAGCAGGAAAAAACAAAGCAGAACTTTCAGAGTTTGCCTTCAGACAAGTTCCTTTGCAATACAGATCAGTTGATTTCAATGCACAGCAGCTGTTGCTGACACAAGCTTTGAAGTTTTTTTCCCTAGCATGAAATCTAATGATGAATGCAACCAAAGAGCTGGAACAGTCAGTACTTTATTTGGAAGTGGTCGACGCAGATGGCAAAATAGGAAAATGCAGCAGACATATGGCCAGGAGAACAGACCACGGAAAAAGAAACGAAGGGGAGTAAGAAACAGTTGAACCCCAAATGGTTGGATCTGAAGTCTGTCTTTTGGGAGGAATGATTGACAGATCTCAACCTGTGGAATAGAATAGAATGGAATAGAATAGAATAGAATAGAATAGAATAGAATAGAATAACGGAATGGAATGGAATAGGATAGGATAGGATAGAATAGAATAGAATAGAATAGAATAGAATAGGATAGGATAGGATAGGATAGGATAGGATAGGATAGGATAGGATAGGATAGGATAGGATAGGATAGAATAGAAGAATAGAATGGAATGGAATGGAATGGAATAGAATAGAATAGAATAGAATAGAATAGAATAGAATAGAATAGAATAGAAGAATAGGATAGGATAGGATAGGATAGAATAGAATAGAATAGAATAGAATAGAATAGAATAGAATAGAATAGAATAGAATAGAATAGAATAGAATAGAAGAATAGAATAGAATAGAATAGAATAGGATAGGATAGGATAGGATAGGATAGGATAGGATAGGATAGGATAGGATAGGATAGAATAGAATTGGACACACAAGGAATTTATCTGCAAATTTGTTAGCCTGCAATCTAAGTTGATTGATTACATTTCGACTCCTAGCATAGAAAAGCCTAGAAAAATCATAAATAGATTTGTTTTCTCCACAAGAATCTATCCGTAACTTGGTCTTTCAAGTCTTCTAATGGTGCCCCCATCGCCACTGTAACTGAGTCCATCCTTCTTGCTCCGTCTCTTCTTCTCTTTCCCTCTACCTTTCCCAGCATCGAAGCCTTCTCCAGAGAACCGGGCCTTCATTTAATGTGTCTGAAGCAGGATAACTTGAGCCTGGTCATTTGTTGCCCGGAGTGAGAACTCTGGACTGATTTTGTTTGATGACTCATTCATTGGTCTTCTTGGATGTCCGTGGCCTTCTCAGGAATCTTCCCCAAGATCAAAGTTCAAAAGTGTCAGTGCTCTTCCTGTCCTGCTTCTTCAACTTTCACTTCCATAGAGGGCCATAGGGAATACCATAACTTGCACAGTTCCGATATTTGTGGTTATAGAGACCTCATGGCACTTGAGTATCTTTTCTAAGATCTTTCTGCCTGCTCTGCCAAGCTCTAGTCTACAATAGATTTCTTGACTGTTTGTTGCTTTACTTTTGATGGTTCATCCTAAGAGGCAGAAGCTCTCCACCATTTAGAACATAGAATAACAGGGTTGGAAGGGACCTTGGAGGTCTTCTAGTCTAACACCCTGCTCGAACAGAGACCCTATATCATTTCATACAACTGGCTGTCCAGTCTCTTCTTAAAAACCTCCATTGATGGAGCACCCACAACGTTTGAAGGCAACGTTTGTTCCACTGGTTAATTGTCCTCACTGTCAGGAAGTTTCTCCTTAGTTCTAGGCTGCTTCTCTCCTTGATTAGTTTCCATCCATTGTTTCTTGTCTTGTCTTCTGGTGCTTTGGAGAATAGCTTGACCCTGTCGTTTTTGTAGAAGCCCCCCAAATATTGGGACCCTGCTATCATGTCTCCCCTAAGCATTATTTTCACTAGAGTAGACATGCATTCTTCATACGTTTTAGCCTCCAGCCCCCTAATCCTCATTGCTCCTCTCTGCAGTCTTTCCAGTGTCTCAACATCTTTTTCATGTTGTGGTGACTTCAATATCTTCATTGCCAATTCTAAGGGTAGTTGTCCTACCTGTTGTCATTAGTTTGGTCATCTAACAGAGGCGGTTCATATTAGGTTGAGAAGTTTCTTTCTAAGAATTGTTTCTCCTGGCAAAGAAGCTTTTATTGCAATTCAGTCTTAGGATGCTTAAAAAATTTACTTTGAATTTCTCTTGGTGGTGTTCTTTGTCCTAACTTCCTTGCTGGGTTATTGGCGTCGTTACTTTTTGGAACAGATTTTTCTATTACTCTAAATTCACAGAAGCATGGAAAGCTGGGGGGGGGATGCGGATTGTTGAAAGGATGATGGCACAAGGAAAGGGAGAACTTCACATCTGGCACTCTTAACTAGTATTTCAATAAAAGCAACGCCATCGTTTTCCATCCGTGATGATTTCCCTAAAAGTGATTCCTTTTGGGGGGAAGGAAGGAAGGAAGGAAGGAAGGAAGGAAGGAAGGAAGGAAGGAAGGAAGGAAGGAAGGAAGGAAGGAAGGAAGGAGAAGATGGTAAGAATGGAAGGAGAGAGGAAAAAAGGAAGAGAGGAAGAAAAGCTAGAGGAAGGGGAAGGAAGGAAGGAAGGAAATTGAGATGATATAGGAGGGAGGGAGGGAGGAAGGGAGGAGAAGATGGTAAGAACAGAAGGAGAGAGGAAAAAAGGAAGAGAGGACGAAAAGCTAGAGGAGGGGAAGGAAGGAAGGAAGGAAAGAAGGAAAGAAGGAAAGAAGGAAGGGGAAGGGGCAAGGAGAGAGGCAGAAGATGGGTTGAACTTCCATGCAATCACAGCAAAATTTAACCAGCACTCGGATTTTTGGAATGGGACACCAAGGAAAAGAGACTTTCTTTTGCTTCTAAGAGTATCTTTAACATTTCAAGGCTACCTGGGAACATAATTTGGTTAAATTTTGTGAGAAGTTGAACTTCTGGAAGTTTTGAAGAAGAGGAAGGACCGGCATTTTTCATGGATGATCGAAATGTTCATCAGAAAGGCTGGAACTAGACTGTTGGGGTCCGTCTCATCTCTGCGATTCTATGAGTTCAAGATTCGACACTGGGGAATGATACAGCTAAGGACATTTTTAATTTCCTCTCCTTCTGTGGGCACTGAGCATGACGGTAGCTTCAAGCCATCGTCCCAAGTGGTTGGGTCTGCGCTCTGCAGCATCTCCAGATGGAAATGGAGAGGAACTCACAGCCTGTGGAGAGAAGAAGCTGTTTTATTCCTTTTCTGAAGATCTCAGATCACCCGGTGGGAAGTCATTACTTCTCAGAGCAGGGATGAGCTCAGCTAGAGAGGAACATCCTAACCCTAGGAGAAGCAACCAGTGAAATCATAATAGTTTTGGCTTGGATGAGTCAATACGTTTGGAGGTGTGTGTGTATGTGTGTGTGTTGTGGGACACATGGGGGGTTTTCAGGGATGAAAGGAATGTTCTTTATACCTCCAGTGCGGAAAACTGATCCAGTTTTGGAGGTACAGCAGCAAGTCTAATATAAATCAGGGGTGGGCATTATGGTAACTTTATGACCTGTGCACTTCAACTCCCAGCATTCTGGGAGTAGAAGTCCACAAGCCGTAAAGTTGCCACAGTTGTCCACCCCTGGTATAAATACTCTAACCCTCTGCCAACTACTCTAGGAGGACTAAAAAAATTGCTAATCTCTGACTTAGTTTCCCTAAGAGAGGAAGAAATGGCTATTAAATCAGGCATACGTAATCAAAATACTCGAGGTGTTGTAAGCTCCTGTTATCTGAATCTAATCCAGCCCGGCTGATATCTCCACTTGTCAACTATAAAGCAATCTAATAACCGCTAATGAAATATTTATTGGCTTTTTTTAAAAAAAAAAGTAATCAGGACAATGCAACGTGGAGCTTAGAGGCAGAAACTCACGGAAGTAAAAGGAAAGCCGAAAATAAAAATGTTTTCGTGCATGCAAATCGGCGCGGAAGATCTGAAGTGCCTTTTCTTTTGGCAGTCAGAAAAAGCACCCTGCTAGATGGATTAACTCTCTCTGCAGCTTTGATGGGTGTGTGGGGAGGACTGCCGACTTTTCATTTGATCCCGGCAGTTGCGTCCTTCGCAAAAGGCAGAAGTCGGTGAGAGTGGCTTTTTTATATTGATCAGGAAAAGTTTCTCGGGATGATTGCTTTAGCGGGACTTGCTATGAAAGGCACTGGAGTACTGCAGAATGATTACAAGATCCTCCTCGGCGTACGGCTGTAATGGAGCCTGCCCATTGCAGTCGTACGTTGTGACCATTGTAAAGCAGGTCACTTACATAATAAACAATTCATAATAAAAAAAATTTTTTACAGGCAATCCTCTACTTACATCAGTTCATTTAGTGACCTTTCAAAGTTACAACCGCGCTGAAAGAAGTGGCTTATGACCATTTTTCACACTTACGACCGCTGCAGCATCCCCAGGGTCACGGGATCAAAATTCAGACTCTTGGCAACTGACTCATGTTTATGACGGTCGCAGTGTCCCGGGGTCATGTGATCCCCTTTTGCAACCTTCTGACAAGCCAAGTCAATGGGAAAACCAGATTCACTTTACAACCGTGTTACTAACTTAACAACTGCTGTGATTCACTTAACAACTGTGGCAAGAAAGGTCATAAAAAGGGGCAAAACTCACTTAACAAATGTTTCACTTAGCAACATAAATTGTGGGCTCAGTTGTGGACGTAGGTCGAGGATTATCTGTACATAAATGTGGACATAATAAAACAGCCCATCATATTATTCCCATCATAGTGGGAATTATATATGTGAAAGATTAACCTATTTCAATGTCATGTATTTAAACTCTAGTCCTCAACTTTTTGTAGATCTTTTAACCTGATTCTGAACCTTGAGCCCAGTTATGTTTGCCCCTTATTTCCCAAAATGTTTCCCCCTCTTTCTCTTCATATCTTACAGAGGCCAGAGACGTTTCGCTGTAGAAACACAAAAATGCATGCTTGTCTTATTTTATTTATCAAATTTATTTGCCCATCATCTCATGAGTGGCTTACATCAGGATGAAAGACATATGACAATGATTTTAAATATAAAAGTGAATTCAAATTTACAAAAATTAAAACAAGGTAAAAAAACAACAACTGGTGTTTAGAGAGGAGAGATAGGCTGCTTCCTCTTACTGTGTTCAACAGATTCCCCTGAGTGATTTGGTCTACAAGTCATTAAGCCACAGTTTGCTTGGGATAAAAAAGAAATGTTGGTGTGGCTTGAGTAGGAACCAACTGCAAGTTCTTGACTCAAACTCTGGCAGATTAAAAATGAGAAAAGAAGCAGCAGTCATTAATTGAAGAACTGAAAACAATGAACTCAAAGATGACTGATCTAGCTAACTTGGTTTGTATGCTTTTGGGAGAGACGTATGAACCTCTTTCTGGAGAAGTTTGCTTGGGTCACTGAAGTTGTGTGAACACGGTTGTTTTCAGCTGTGTCTACTTCATGGAGTTTTTGTGAGGGCCAAATGGGAGGGAATCAAATGGTGCAAAAGAATCAGTAAACACAATAAAGCACCAATCTGTCACCTTTAAAAAAAGAATTGGTTCATAGTTTGGTAATCAACATGAGGGAGTTCTATTTCTCTCATCTTGTAGGAGAACTTCAGATGGGAGATCTCTGGTGGTTGACCCAGGTGTGCAGTGGCTTGGTCCTAATTTTCTCTGGGAAAAATGCAAAGTCCTATAACTGAAGTGCTACCCATTCCTAGCCTCCTTCTGGACCACTGTTTCTTAACCTTTAGGACTTTAAGATGTGTGGACTTCAACTCCCAGAATTCCCAGACAGCATCTTCCCAAACTTGAGAAACACTGTTCTGGACCAATCCAGGAAACCATATAGGCCCAGCGAACCAATCCCTTGCTACCAGAGAACCAAGTCCTCAGGGAAACTTCTATATTGCTTGTTGTCTAAGTTGGCCAACAAAGCAGTCCTTGGGGGCCAGGCCAGTTGACTCAAGATGGTTCCACTGTGTAAATCAATCAATGCTATTTCTTCTTAGAGAGAGAATGAGGATATTGACCTATGAAATCAAGGCCTCTTCACCTGGTTTCATAATGCTTGAGGTCAGGGTTTCTCAACCTCAGCAGCTTTAAGATGGGTGGACTTCAACTCCCAGAATTCCACTCAGCATTCCATTCTTAAAGTTGCTGAGGTTCCGAAGCCCTGCCCTGCCTAATTAATAGATGGTCTTCAGCTGTGGAATTGCCTGCCTGTCCTCCTTTAATGGCCTCCTCCATTCTAGTTTCTGCAGCTCAACTTTGGACGAATTATTTATTCATGGGTGCTTTTAGGAGTCTGACCTTTTATCTATTACACAATGAGCATTTTTCTTTAGGTTCACCTGAGTGGTTTGTTTGTTTTGTTTCTTGTTTCTTAGGCCAGATTCTCAGTGGCTTAGTGTGTAGGAGGAATTCAGCCATTTGTTTTGTAAACCACCATTCGTGGCTCAACGTGTCATTTAAACCCAACTGAATAACTGCAGAGCCTGGATTTCGGATGAATACAGTGAGAAACCAAAACGGGTAACTTAAATATTTTTTCTCCTTGTCTGAATGCCTTGCAATGAAGGACATGCTAAATCTCATAGGCCCTGGGTGAACAAAAATTGCAGGACTTTGGCACACCTAGAGAGATTCAAATCAATAGTCCTTAACTTCCAGATCATATTTAAGGGTTTAATTCCATAATTAAAAAAAATACAAACTACAGAACAACCCAGTCCCTGTTGTATAAGGAGCCTATAAACGCTGGTGCTGAGGATTTAGTTCCAAGTAATAATTGTGAGGCATGATCAATATGCAAAAGGTTATTGTTAGGGAGACATTAAAGTTTGCATTCTGCCTTGTTCTAAACGGCGATTGATGGAATAGCTCCAGCTAGCAGCAGAGGGAGCTAAAGAAATGGAAGTTAGCAACCAGAGGTTTTGCAAAGGCACTGAAACATCAGCTAAATCTTTTAAAAAGAAGACGGGAGCAGATCAGGGGAGAGAGAAAAAGAGGAATTGCTCTCAGACACCCCCAAATCTTTCCCTAATAAGGCAGCTTCTCCAGGCCAAAGAGGAAGGAAGGAAGGAAAGAAGGAAGAAAAAAAAAACAACCCCCCAGCAAAGTGGACAAACGTTTGTTTGGAAATGTCTCTTCCTTCTGGCAACCTGGAGGATGCAGCAAAGCAAAGACCCAGAGACGGCAAAATGAGGAGAGAGGAACTGGACGATCCACAACCTGAGGGGAAGAGGCTGAAGCTGGCCAACGACGGGGGACATCTGAGGAAAGGAGGAGCAGAAGACCAGGAGAAGACACCACATCTGGGGAGAGAAGAATCTGGAACTCAGACCGACGGGGAAGGCCAAACTGTAAGTAGAGATGTTTCTGTTTGAGGCACAGAGCCTTGTTTGTATATGTGTGTTTGGGGGGAAATTTTCTCCCCTGGGTGTTGTTTTTAATTGACTTGTTTTGTGGAAGTTGATAAAGTCTTGCAGAAGCGGACCCTGTTGAGATGAATTGACTGTAGCGGCGAAACAATGGGAATCTGCTTTGCTCATTTGTCTAGTAGAGTTTGCAGGTGATAGCTTGGACTTCTGGAGGTGTTGTTTGCCCCCCCCCCCCAAAAAAAAAAGTTTTCTCCTTTGGCTCCTTCTGAACGAGGCAGAAAAATCTCTGTTGGGTAGGGGGAATCTTGATTGTTCATCTTCTCTCTAGGCCCTCTGACTCATTTCTGAATCCAGCAGAATGATATACCGGGGAGCGGCATGTTATCATTGGGGAACTTTCCCCCACCCCCCTGGAAAATGATTTTGAAAAAGGAAAAAAGTCATTGTGGTGTGGTTGGCTTGGGGGGGGGGAATCGATATTTTTATGACCGGATCAGCTAAGCTCCTGAGCATTACGGTTCTTGAAATGGCTTTAGGTGCATGTCAGGACATGCTGAGGAAGAAAGAGAACATGAGTCAGAATTTTAAATCCCTTTATCTCCTCCTATTTTGCAATGCAGCTGGGTCCCCCCCCCCATGTTTCTGCCTCTGTTGTTTTCCATCTACCTAGGTGTGAACACAGGGATTATTCCACGCAGAGAATCGGAGCTGCTTTTAGTTAAGTCAGCTGCAGATACAAACTTTGTGATCCTATCTTCTTTGGAAGGACCCACTCCTTATCCCTACCAGTGTGTCTCTGAAATACGAGAGCTGCCTTGCCAGTTACGGAATCAATGGCTGATGCATGTTTTGGAGCGTGTTGCAGACCTGTTAATTTGGAAGCCAGAGAGAAGGTTTGGGTTTTAATTCATTCTGTCAAGGGATTACTTCTCCGAATGCGGTCGAGGGTGTCTGCTTGACAGAATGCAATTAGTATTTAACACATCGTCACCTTTAGTGTGTGACACCAAGCAGCAGATGTAACACTGCCTCCCCTTATCCTTCTTCCAATTCTGCACTTAGTGTTTTCATGCGGTCCAAACTCTCCGAATAAACTCTGCGTATGGAATCCTGCACCGATGATCACCGGGCAAATCTTGTGGGGAGCATCGTTGATGATTTGAAAGCGATATGCTGAACTTATCAGCTGGATGTGTAATATAATCTGTGGGGCCAGGGAAAGCCTTCAATAAATTTTAAGGGAATGGCTAGAGAAGGTTCCCTCTGGGTTGCTATAGGCTGCTTCGTGTTCTCTTTTTCCAGAGAAAGTGGGAGATTGGGTTTGGGGTTACATTTATATCTCGGCTTGCCTTGAGGAGCTCAAAGTGACTTCTGTGGAGTTTCTTTTACTTTTATCCTCAACTGGCAGTGAGGCAGGAATCTCAGGAATTAATTCAAAAACATCTGGAGAACTGCATAGCTGAGGGGCACTTGAATCTTGAGATTCCTGATCCTAGTCTGAGACTTTAACCATTTATGCTCTTCTTTCCCAACTTGATTATTGTTAGAATGTGTGGGTTTTATTTCCCAAGATGCTAGAGCCCCTATTCATGAGAGTTCATGAGACTTTGTCCGTATATCTAGACATTACCTGGTTGAAAAAAGTTGGCCAGTTATTACACTGGCTCTAAGTATATTTAGATGGGCAATCTTTATATTAGGAGGGTAGGAACGATATTTTGTCTCAAGATATGGAAACAGGCAGCTACTGGGCAGAGCCAATGCCAGCACTGGAAAATCCCAGAGCGCAAAAGGGGTTGGCGTATTGCTCCCTCCCCCCCCATGTGTGTCTTTAATTTTTGTCACTTATTTCTCCATCTCTGTCCTTGCCCAGGAAAAGGTGGAAGGAAAAGGGCTGATTGCTCTGTTACGGTGGGATCTTGGTCCTCAGTGGCTTTGAAATTCATCGAATTTGGCACTCAGTGCATTTCGACATAGAAATGTTGTCCCGGTACTCATTTTTTGTTTGGTACTTGACACACAAGCTAGAACTTGTCAGTGTCAGCTGCTTTGTGACTCACTACATGATTCCTTATGGGAAAATATTTTTGGTGCTCATTGTTTTGGGAACTCATCGCACCTCCTGGAACCAATGAACGATGAGTACCGAGGTTGTTGTTGTTTGTAACCATTTAGTCATGCCTGATTCTTGGTGGGTTTATGGACAAAAGCTTGCCAGGCTACCCTGTCAAACACAGCTTCTTTTAATTGTTTGTTCAACTTTGCATCAGATTTATGTTATCAAGCCAGCGTGTTTTTTTTCCTCCTCCTCCTCCTCCTCGCCTCCTCCCCTCCTCCTCCTTCCCGCCTCCTCCTCCTCCTCCTCTCGCTCCGCCTCCTCCTCCCGCACTATTTAACCTATTACTCTCACTCTTCCTCTTCTTCTTCTTCTTCTTCTTCTTCTTCTTCCTCTTCCTCTTCCTCCTCCTCCTTCTTCTTCTTCTTCTTCCTCTTCTTCTTCTTCTTCTTCTTGTTCTTCTTCTTCTTGTTGTTCTTCCTCTTCTTGTTCTTGTTCTTGTTCTTCTTCTTCTTCTTCTTCTTCTTCTTCTTCTTCCTCCTCCTCCTCATCCTCATCCTCATCCTCTTCCTCCTCCTCCTCCTCCTCCTCTTTCTTCTCTCTCTTCCCCCCCACACTATAGTTTTGGAAAGAGTTCGAAGAGTTTTGGCAATAGATTAAAGCCACCCAGAATGAAGCTGTTGACTATAGATAGATTTGTTTATCTATTTATTTATTGGCCCAAACTTGCAAGATTGGATTTCCACATAAGGAGGAGGGTTCTGATGGTTTTCTAATATTTGATTTATAAGCAGGTTAGATAAACAAGCCAACATGATCTCATCTCATCAAACCTCTGTGCTAAAATATCTCGTGGGATTCGTTTGAATGGCTGTTTTTGAAAAACCCAGTCGTAACTTCACTTTCTTCCTTGCCCTCCCAAAGAAAAAGATCGACACCCAAGAATTATGGTGGTCACCTGCCTCCATTCCAGAAGATGGCCTTCCATTGGAAGGCTAGCCAGAACCAATCCAGTTGAAAAATGGGAGGGCTCAGATCTTACGGTTGGCATCCATTTGGGCTGCTGATGACAGAATGCACTGATCCACTGGTCAATGCCTTCTCCCTGTGAAATCATGATAATCCTTCATAAATTAATTAATTGTACCCTTTCAACTATATACAAAAATTAAGATGTCAAAACTTAATGAAATTCTGCTTTTTTGGGGGGAAAGGAAATATGTTTTGCTTATTTGGGACAATGCATTGATCAACTGATTGTTATGGTTCCGAAAGAAGAAGCTTTTCAAAGAAACTTGAGGCATTGTTTTCCTTTAAGAATCTTTTTATGGCAACATAGCTTCAGCATATACATGAAGGAAGCCAAAATCTGAACCCTCCTACTTCATCCCCCAGTATCTGCAGCACATTCCCCTCCCTCGTTTGACAGTCATTAATCACATTCCCCAATTAGTTTAAAGTGTGAACTTTCCCTCCCGTTCCATAACGCGCCATATTTTATCTCCTCACATTACATCCAGCCTTGAAGATGCTCTACTGAAATATTGTTAGGGCTAACTAGTTCTCAAGCACATTCTTCCACTCCCCCCTTCCGCACCATCTAATAGTAGCTCTAAAGTAATACACAGGTTAAATAATAAATGTCTGCATCCTCATATATTGTCAGGCAAGAACATCCGATGTCAGCAGCATTGACACTGATTATGTACCATCAAGTTGTTTTTGATTTCCTACCAACCACATAGATAGATTTTTTCTCCAAAATGATCTATCCTTGATGTCTCCCAATGTCTCTTTCATGTCTCCCAATGGTGCACTCATCGGCACTGTAACTGAGGGTTATCTGCTGCTGGTCATCCTCTTCTCTTTCCTTCTACCTTTCTCAGCATCAGAACCATTTCCAGATAATGTGTCCCAAGTTCACATAATGAATCCCAAGTAGGGTAATTTGAGCCTGTAATCTGTGTCTTGAATAAGAACTCTGGGTTATTTTTTTTCCCGGTGAGCCATCAGTTTGTTTTCTTGGCTTCCACAATATTCTCAAGAATTTTGTCCAACATCAAAGCTCAAAAACATCAATACTCATCATATCCTACTTCTTCAAAGTGCAACATTTTCTTCTGTAATGTCACCGTGAACACTTGCTCTTTGTAGATGTTTGAATATCTTTCCCAAAGCCTTCATGCTTGCCCTACCAAGTGCTAGTCTGTGGTATTTCTTGATTGCTCATTCCTTTATTACTGATGGTTAATTCAAAAAGGCAGAAGTTCTCCACCACTTCAATACTAGTTAGCTGTTGTGGGGAATATTACAGCTGCTGTTATTGCAATCTCTATCCAACATAGAGCAATTAGCTGAACAATCTAGGAATTGCTCAACAAAATATCTGCGGGGCACCATGTTGGAAAAAGTCGAGCCACACAACACACAGGTTTGCTGAAGTATTATTTATTGAATAATCCATAATGGGCTAAGTTCATACAACATACTAAACCACCAACCACTGTTTGCAAACCACACAGCCCTGCAAAAATTGTGATGCATTTTTTTTTTTGCTTTTATTTTGGGTATTGCGTGAACTTGGTTTTGTTAGCAAACAATGATTAATCAACGTACCTTTTGCACAATAAACAAAGCCAGTTTTCATATCCTGGTTCCCACACAGGGTTAAGCCATAAAACCTGGTCAATGTATTAATGTCCAGATTCACACAAAACCTTAAGCTGAAACTGAAATGAATCACATTATAAACTGAGCCAGTGTAAAGAGATGGACATGCGTGGGTCATATTTCTGTAAAAAATATTCACCCTGTCTTCTCTCTTGCTGTCCCTATCCTTACTTTGTCATTATCAGCTGTCAGTAATAACAGCTCTTTTCTGCATCTGGACCAAACTGCTGGTTAAAATAAAGATATTTTGGTGATCTTGGAGAGAAGATCCTCCGTGGGGAAAATTGGAAAGGCTGTGGGGCAAAACACAAGTTCCTTTTGCTTCTTTTGCCCAGGGCATCCTTTGAACAGCAGCCAGGCAATTACAGCTTTCCTTCCCTACTTGTGGGGCTGCAACCCTCTTCATCCCTCGCCACATTAATGACTGGGATTACGTTGTCCAGCACATATGGAAGAAGGCTGCAACTGCTATGCGAGAAAAAGCTAAAGCGAAAGCTTAAAAACAAAACAAAACCATGGATTGAATTGCTGGACGGTTTTTTTTTTTTAAAAGCATTAATAACACTGCTATTGGATATTGCATTCAGCGGTGGGTTAAACCTAAGCCTCTCCAGGACTGCATTTTAATATTTTGCCCTTTGATTGTGGTTAATAAAATATAAGCCACCTTGATTCAGTGGAGAGCAACGAGATAGAAATACTTGAAAAATAAAACCCTGACTCCAGCACGCCGCTATCAGATAGAGTGTCACTCAGAAGGATCTCCGTAGAGAAGAGTTCTTCCTTTTTTGTTCATTTCCTTCTCTTGATTTCAAGATGCTTTTCAAAACCAAATGATCTGTACACAACAAGGGAACTCCGGGGGAAAAGCCTGTGCTTGCTCACTGAAACAGTTTGATTCTCACTCTAGCAAACGCAGAAGCCTCCCTTGAATATCCTTGGAGGTTGGGAGGCCAGGAGATAAAAACTAGCCTCTCCTCTGGCTAAAGCCCAAACTCTGGAAATGTATCCAGGCCAGTTGGACGGGGGTGATTCTGCAGTGGCAAGGGGAAGCTGCGAAAGTGGAGAGAGGTGAATCCTTTCTTAGAGATTTTATTATCCTCTTGATGTTTCGGTTGGATTTTGAATGGGTCTCATTTTGAGGTGAAGGGCTGCCAAAAAAGCCAACCCAGTGCTAGGCTGCATTAACAGAGGGATAGAATCAAGATCACGTGAAGTATTAATACCACTTTACAATGCCTTGGTAAGGCCACACTTGGAATACTGCATCCAGTTTTGGTCACCACGATGTAAAAAAGACGTTGAGACTCTGGAAAGAGTGCAGAGAAGGGCAACAAAGATGATTAGGGGACTGGAGGCTAAAGCATACAAGGAATGGCTGCTGGAATTGGGTATGTCTAGTTAATGAAGAGAAGACGAGGGGGACATGATAGCAGTGTTTCAATATCTCAGGGCTGCCCCAAAGAAGGAGGGAGTCAACCTATTCTCCAAAGCACCTGAAGGCAGGCAAGAAGCAACGGATGGAAACTAATCAAGGAGAGAAGCAACCTAGAACTAAGAAAATTTCCTGACAGTGAGAACAATTTCATCAGTGGAACTACCTGCCTCCAGAAGTTGTGAATGCTCCAACACTGGAAGTTTTTAAGAAGAGACTGGACAGCCATTTGTCTGAAATGGTATAGGGTTTCCTGCCTGAGCAGGGGGTTGGACTAGATGACCTCCAAGGTCCCTTCCAACTTTATTATTATTATTATTATTCCCTGTCCAGTGTGTCTGACTCTAGGGGGGCTTTGCTCATCTCCACTTCCTAGCCAAGGGAGCCAGCATTGTCCAAAAATATTCCCATGGTCAAGAGGCCAGCATGACTATACACCAAAGTGCACAGAGCGCTATTACCTTCCCATTGAAATGGTACCTATTTACCTACTCACATTTGCATGATTTCGAACTGCCACGTGGGTAGGAGCTGGGGCGAGGGCTGGAAGCTCACTCTATCATGTGGTGCTTAGGTCTGGAACCTGGGCTGTCAGCTTTCCAGCTGACAATCTCATCGTCATTAGCCGCTGAGCCATCATGCCCCATTTTGGGGTAGCACTGATCAAATCCCAAGGGAATCATCGGGATACAAAGAAGAAGGTATCTTCCAGAAGCGTTGGGCCGTAATGCTTATAATCCCCAGTCAACAACCTGGCTAGCTGGGCATTATATAAGTTATAAGAGCTGTGGTGGCGCAGTGGCTAGAATGCAGCATTGCAGGCTAAATCTGCCCACTGCCAGCAGTTCGATCCGGACCAGCTCAAGGTTAACTCAGCCTTCCATCCTTCCAAGGTCAGTGTACAAGATCAGTAAAATGAGCATCCAAATTGTTGCAGTCAATATTGCTATTGCTGTTTCTCTTCCTTGTGGTCCTCACTTTTTTCTAGTGCTTGTATTGTGTGTTAGAAACTGTATTATATATGACTAGGCCCGTGATTTTAGTGAATATTCTTGAATTTGTGGAGGAAAAGTATGTGAAGATTGTTTGTCAAATCCTCTACTTTTATTCTGAGACTTAAAGCATTAAAGCAACTCTGTTAGTAGTAAAAAACTATGTAACATAGTAAAAAAACTATGTAAAAACTATGTCACTATGTCTCAGTAGATTGCTTCTAAATGTTAATAATGAAGAGGTCTCCCGAAATGGGTTGTGATTTGTCTTTTTTTATTTTATGCCACTTGGAAAAGGTGGGCCTCGTTTTAAGCTTAAAAAGAAATGAAAAACTTTCTAGTATTGTTTTATTTATTTATTTATTTTTGGGAGGGAGGGTATGAGAAATTCATCTCCAGTTTAAGAAGTTGCACAAACAGTTGTGCATTTTTTTGATGGTTATGCTTGAGAAAGTTATGCTGAAAAAGACCCTGTTCTAAGGGCCAATTGATTTCCTGCCAATTCTGGGCTTGTTTGTAACAAGTACATTTTCTCTTTTGCTCTAGTGTTAAAAATACCAAGAAATGGGGCTTTCTCTACTTCCCTCAGGAACTTGCTCCACTGCTTAATCATTCTCGCTGCCCTATTTTACATTTCTTGCAACTGTCAAATAAGAGGGCTAAAAAAAAAATAAAAAATTGAGAGGCTATTTAACTTTGTTGAAAAAAAATAATAGCACAGCTCCTTCAACCTTCTTGCCCTTCAAATTGAAAAAAAGGAAACTTCATTTGTTCAACTGTGAAGCCGGAAAGCCCATTCAGCACCCTGGACAGAGCCCTAGATTCTATTGACCATTTTGGGCACGTTGTTAAGTGTTTTTGAATGGTAGATAAGCTGAACTTTTGCTAAATACATGATAGCACTAAAGATATAATAAGCATGTATTTAGTCTACCCATAAGATTCCATACGGGTAACTCTAGACTTTGACTTACAACCATTCATTTAGTGGCCGTTCAGAATTACAATGGCATAGAAAAAAAGTGACTTATGACTGGTTTTCAAACTTACAACCACTGCAGAATCCCCATGGTCACATGATCAAAATTTGGACGCTCGGCAACTGGCGGGCATTGATGACGGTTGCAGTGTCCCAGGGTCATGTGATCACCATCTGTAACCTTCCCACTAGCTTTCGACAAGCAAATTCAATGGGGGAAGCCAGATTTGCTTAATGACCACATGATTCACTTAAGTGACTCGCTTAACAACTATGGCAAAAAGATGGTAAAATGGGGCAAAACTCCCTTAACAGCCGCCTTGCTTAGCAATGGAAATTTTGGGCTCAATTGTGGTCATAAGTTAAGGACTACCTGTATTCAATGTACTTAATGCAATGAATTTATGCTAAGCTATTTGTTACAATCAATACTGCTAGGATTGGGTGCTTCTACGAGTTCTAAATTCAGTATCACATATGATGGATTCAAAAGAGGTTCTGTTTGTTCTCTTACATGCTGCCTGTCTCTGCTTTTCTTCCTCTCCCAAACTTACTCATTCTTCCCTTCTTTGCGCGAGGCAGCAGGAGTGAGACTTTTCTTTAATTTTTCTAATAACTTTGTGAAGAGTTCAGGCTTCACACCCTAGGCTAATGCTGAAGTAGTACTTGGCATCTTGGTTTCCCAAAGAGTCTATAAGTGAAGAGAAATGGAGAAATGGGAGAGAAATGACAGCGATGGCCACAACTGTAGCGTCATCATTTTAGAAACAGAGAAAGAACAAGTAAAGGTTGGTTTGGACAAGTGGTAAGACGAGAATAAGGAAAAAAGGCACAACAACTAGGAAAAGAGAAAATGGAAACAATGGAGGAGGCCCAGAATGCGTGTAAGATGCTTTTAGAAAACATTGTGTTTAGGATCCCCTAAAGCCAGGTGGTGTCAGGGTTTGTATCGTATGCTGCTATGGGCTGAAAATAATTTATCTCTGGAAATCGGGTCTCAATTCTTCTATTTGCTTGTTTTAATTCATCCACTTTTACCTCTTCTGAAAGCTTTCCCTTTTTTCCCCTCTACAAATTAGTATGCTGGTATTCCCATGAGGGAAAATTGCCACCCCAAGGGTCTATATCTATCAATACCACCTCTGCTTGTTCCGCACAAGTTTGAAACTGCATTCTGCCTCATTTGCAGCTATGATTCTCTCTGTTGGGCTCTCTCTGCCAATCCAGATGGAACCAGTTTTCAGAATGGGGAGACGTATCTAGAAAATTTCAAACAAGCTCCATGCTATTCTTGGCTCTTTAATGGGGATCCAATCTTTTACCGGAATTTCTAAAGCTACTTCCATGGCAAAGATAATAAACGATAGCTTAGCTCTCGCCCTATGCAAAGCTTTCCTTTGTTTCCCCTCAGTTTGTGAAATAAGACACAATTGGTTGTATGCGTGCATTGTCTTAAGCCATCATTTGCAGTTTACAGATAACTCAGCATATTAATCCATATCCGAACAAGGTATGTTATAATTTAACATGAAGTATGAATCAGGCAATTAGGATGGTTGCATGACACCATAAATTACGTTGCTTCTACCAAAACAGTCATGCACATTGAAACATGCCAGTGGCAGATGTAAATTGCAAAGGAGCAATATTGATTGTTTGATTGTACTTTATTGTACATTGCCCAATTCCCAATGACTCTATACAATTCACAACTAAGAACATTAAAAAAAAGAAGACAGTACAACAATAAACCAGAATCAAGCCAAAATAATTGTGTTTCCCAGCTCCTGTTGTCCAGATTGGCTCCATCTGGAGAACTGCAGTGTTTGTAGGCTGCATTGTAACAACAACAACAACAACAACAACCAGAATTACAATTTAAATTAGTTGACATTTATTTGGGAGTTCAGTTCTGAGCTAATGGAATTAGGTATATTTAGCCTAACAAAGAGAAGGCTTAGAGGTGACATGATAGCCATCTTCCAATACTTGAAGGGCTGTCCCAGGAAAGAGGGCATCGATTTACTCTCCATAACTCCTGAAGGCAGGACAAGAAGTAACAAGTGGAAGATCATTAAAGTGAGATGCAACCTGGAAATAAGGAAGAATTTCCTGACATTGAGAACGATTGATCAATGGAGTAGCTTTTCCCCAGAGTTGTGGGTGCTCCATCATCGGAGGCTTTCAAGAATAGACTGGAGGTCCATTTGACTGGGTTGGTATAGGTCTCCTGCTTGAGCGGGGGTTGGAATAGAAGACCTTCAAGGTCCCTTCCAGCCTTATGATTCTATGACTCATTGGGGTCTCTTTTGCTGATGAAGGTTTGGTTTCTTAACATGTTTTCAGATCTGTTTGGGTCAGTCTGTTCTCTCACGGAAGAGAACAAAATCTTCTCTAGTTGCATTTCAGCTAGCGTGAATTGTATCTAAAAAGTCTCTTCAGGGATGTGGCTTTAAATGTAGCTTAGATCTGCTCTACCAGTATATGTGCTGGGTCAGAGTGTTCTTTTATGTGTGTATGTAGGTACAGGTATTTTTAAACTACTCTCTGATTGCAATTCCAAGATAGTTTATGGAAAAGAACAGAACAATCCAAATATAAGTGCAAATAAAAAATCACGAGAGAAGGACTGTGTGGCCAAAAGCTACACCCTGAAGGATTTGGGAGGCTGTGAAAACAGGAACAGTGTTGGGAAGTGTGCAAGATTTTGTCAGGGAACTAGACGGACAGGATCACGTTTCTGGGGAAGGGTGTTTCAATCTAAATAGTACGTTAAGCTTAGGACATATAGTCCACTTCTATACATTTCCTCCTTTGAAATGTGAAGAAACTGTGTTGCTGATGTTAGGCAGTTATGACACTAAGTTTAATGCCATTATTAGGGAGGGCTTTCTGTACAGGATATCAACATTGGCTTTCTTCCTTCTCCTGTTTCAACTCCTACATGACCATACAAACAAGAGAATCTAGAGCTGACTCATTTTTGTGGGGCTGTTCTACGACTTTGTGGCTAGGTCAGTGTTAGGTCGAATCTAGCAGTTTCCAGATTTGGCAACTTCCCAATAAATGGGTTGTGCTGAAGATCGTATGGCCGATATCAAAGTCAGGCAGTCTTCCGTAATCTCCTTTCAGCACCATAACCATACAACAGTCATAATATCTACTGAGATCAATAGTGACATGGAACATCTTTTTGAAATTTATCCATTCTGTGATCCATTTTCTGGGCTTTAGTTACCGTATTCCTTGTAAATGAGTGTGCCTCATATCACAATATTCAACTTAAAAATTAGTGGTGGCTCGGCGGTTAGAAGGCAGTGTTGCAGGCTAACTGTGCCGACTGCTCGGAGTTCGATTCTGACCAGCTCAAGGTTGACTCAGCCTTCCATCCTTCCGAGGTCGGTAAAATGAGGACACAGATTGTTGGGGGACAATATGCTGACTCTGTAAACTTCGCAAATTGCTTCACTTAGCAACAGAAATGTTGGTTGCGGTCACAAGCTGGGACTCCCTGTATTTCATCAATTCCCATCCTTTCAAAGCGGGAGGACCAAGTGGGCGCCCAGCCAATGATTTAGCCATGTGTCACCAATGCGTCTATCCCACCTTCTCTAGGTAGAGATTGATCAGTGTGCTGCCACACGTTATTCTGCACCATTTAGCAGCCAACGATTTAGAGATGCTCACTCCAGGTATTTTGTGGATATCTCCCTTTATATCAATTTCCCAAACATTTATGAAAATCGCCATCTTAAATAGCCGCTTCCTAAAAAAAAAAGGCAAGACAAAAACGGCGAATATTATGCAGATGGCTGCAAATTATTCCCTGCCTCACCGCAGTGTCTTTCTTTTCACAAATGGACCGAAGGGAAGTCTTTTGTGAGGCGTGAATGTATTCGGAGGCCCTTCCGGTTGGGTGTCCTTTTCGTATCAGCCGGTGACTCAGAAACTCTAGCCGAAAGGTTGCAATTTCAGTATTGTGAAGAGATGCTGAACAAGAGATTAACCGCTCACTTTGATTGGATTCTATCATTGTTCATAAAAATACACGGACTCTTTGCAGCAGTTAAAAAGAAAAAAAAAAACTCAGAGCAAACAATTCAAATCTTTATTACCCACGCTGAATGCTCTTTCACCAAAGTGGAAAATAGAAACAGGCTGGATTAGGCTATGTGAGATTGGTTTGAGGTCCAGGTTGTAATTTTCTTCACCTATCCAGTTTATGGGCTGATCTTTAATTCAATGGGTGTATGTGTGTGTGTGTGTGCAGATCACAAAAACCTACTTTTGCTTCAGGTACCCAAGAGTTCAATTTTATTACATTCCTAAGACCAGATAGAATGTAGAACATAGAATTATAGGATGGAAGGAATCTTAGCACTTAGCACTTAGACTTATATATCACTCCACATGCTTTACAGTCCTCTCTAAGTGGCTTACACAGTCAGCCTATTTGCCCCCAACAATCTGGGTCCTCATTTTACTGACCTCGGAAGGATGGAAAAATGAGTCAAACTTGAGCCAGTCAGGATTTAACTTCTAACTGTGGGCAGAGTCAGCCTGTAATGCTGCATTCTAATCACTGGGAGGGAAGGAAGGAAGGAAGGAAGGAAGGAAGGAAGGAAGGAAGGAAGGAAGGAAGGAAGGAAGGAAGGAAGGAAGGAAGGAAGATAGCAATAGCACTTAGACTTATATACCTCTTCACAGTGCTTTACAGCCCTGTCTAAGTGGTTTACAGAGTCAGCGTATTTGCCCCCAACAATCTGGGTCCTCATTTTACCAACCTTGAAAGGATGGAAGGCTGAGTCAACCTGGAGCCCTGTGAGACTCAAACTGCCAAACTGCCGACAGCTGGCAGTCCGCAGAATTAGCCTGCAGTACTGCATTCTAACCACTGCACCACCAGGGCTCTTAGAGATCTTCTAGTCCAACCCCCTGCTCAGGGCAGGAGATTCTGTGCCATCCTGGTTAAGTGGTTGTCCTGTCTATTTTTGCAAATCTCCAGTGATGGCGCACACACAACTCCAGGACGCGAGCTATTCCATTGGCTAATTATTCTCACCGTCAGAAAATTTCTACTTCTAGGCTGGACCTCTGCTTAACAAGCTTCCCATTACTTGTTGTCGTGCCTTCTGGTGCTTTGGAGAATAAATCAATCTCATCTTCTAAGTTTCCTATACAAACAAAATATTGAACGAAACATCTTTTTTTTACATTGTGGTGACCAAAACTGGATGCAATATTCCAAGGGTGGCCTTACCAAGGCATTATAAAGTGGTATTAACACTTCACGTTCTCTCTTCTTGTCCTGCATTCAGGTGCTTTGGAGAACTAAGCAAATGAAGCTTAGTCATCTCTGAGGTACAGAGAACATGTCATCTCTGTACCTCAGATGCAATCTTTGGTTCACTGGGAAGATAACCTACCTCAAGTAGCCTAGTATTATTGTGTGGAAAGCTGTTAAATATTGGGGTGGGTGGTTGTGAGGAAGATTGCTTTTGTAAGGAAGTCTGAAAGGTGACCCTCAGGTGATCAAACGTGGGCAGTCTGTCTAAGCTCTTTGGTTTCATGTCTAAGCTTTCGGTTTTATGTTAGATAAGGCAATTCACAGGAGCCTCTTGAATCTGTCCCAAGCATTTTGGGTAGAACGAATGCTGCATTTAAGCAAATAGGATTATTGTCTGATTATTTAATGAGTTGGATCAGGATGCCACAGGTACACATGAGAGGTTTTAATTTGCGATGAATTAAAAATAAGCTTCTGAGAATTTGCAAATGTTTCTGCTGGAGCACGGCTACATCAGATAGAAGAGCTCCGATTTCTCGGTATTTGGAGTGGAAAAAACCAAAACAAAAGCCAAGTTTGCTGCGTGCCACAGATCTAATGCTGATGTCCCTTAGCATAAAACCTGGCTTGCATTGTTAATTAAACAGGAAAGGGTTTCCATCCATACTTTACTCACGTTTCTATTGCTTTAAGTAAGGGGCTGAATAATTTTATCTCTTCTCCATTAAATTTGGCCATTTCTTTCCCGACTGTGATCGTTTGTCACTGAAAGGGACACTTTGTGGAATGCAGCAAAACAGCCCTGTGGTGTGCCCTGCATAATACTGTGTGTTATTTTGCTGCTATTTCCAAGGGATCTTGGCTGTTGGACTGCTCAAGCATTACCACAAAGCTGAGCAAGGTGTGTTGGGCTCCAGATTTTACCAAATGCCGACTTCCTCACCGTTGGTCTCTCTGGAAACCTATTCATCCCTCAGTAGTACTTCCCCGGATCAACCTTCTTCTATATTAATAGAAGCATCAGACTAATTTCAGTTGTTTACTTTCGGTTGTTCTAAAATTTTAAAATGTTGTTTCTTAATATGTGTCTCTTGGAGGCAAATTATGTCCATTTTTAATTTTTGCAGTCTTGTAAAAAAAATAAATCTCCTTTTTAAAGGAGAATTCAGTCCATTTATATTTATTGATAACATTCCAATCTCCTCCATATCTTTCAGTTATATCTAGGTCTCAGTCTTCTAGTTGACCTTATCTGTCTCTGGTCTCTTGGTCTTGCTCCTGTGTTTTTAACTTCTTCCTCCTCTATTTGTTTAGCCGCTCCTTCAGCTACCATTTCATCTTGCTTCTTGGGTTCAGGATCGCCTTTTGCCAAGAATGCTCTGTGATTGTCAAAAAATTCCGTTGCTTTAAGCGGTGTGTCCTGACTAATTTCAGTTGTTTATGATTGAGGCTTGCCCTTTCTGGAACAGACATCCTGCCCAGAGATAAGGATGGTATCCTCCCTCATGGGATCCTGGAAAGCTTTGAAAATGCTGCTTTAGTCTCAAGGCCTGGAGTTCATGTTTGTAGTCATTTAATGACCCTTGTTTTGTTTCGTGGATTTTGTTTGTCTGTCTGTCTCTCTATCTCTAAACTATTATCTATCAGTGGCAAAAGAAAGCTGCAGGTGTGAGGGCCTTTTGTGGTGAGTTTCAACTACCTAGTCTAGTGAAAAGAAGGACCGAGGTGACATGCATTTGAGGGTCTGTCCCAAAGATGAGGGGGGGGGGGTCAACCTATGTTCCAAAGCACCTGAAGGCAGGACAAGAAGCAACGGATGGAAGCTAATCAAGGAAAGAAGCAAGCTAGAACTAAGGAGAAATTTCCTATCAGTGAAGACAATTAACCAGTGGAACGGCTTTGCCTTCAGGAGTTGTGGATGCCCCATCACTGGAGGCTTTTAAGAAGAGACTCAACAGCCACTGGTCTGAAATGGTATAGGGTCTCCTGCTTGAGCAGAGGGTTGGACTAGAAGACCTCCAAGGTCCCTTCCAATTCTGTTATTCTGTTATTTCTGTTAGTATATTTTCATCTAATCAAAGAAGTCTGTTTCTTAAATTATTAAATTTAAATTTATTTAAGCTGTTACATGTACATGCTGCCCACCTCACCACTGAGATTAGCCATCTCTGGAGGTTCCATCGTCTTCACCAACCATTCCTCCATTGTGGATTGTGTCGAACCTTTCATTTTGGGTCATATAATAGTCTTGCTGCAGTTCAAACGAAATTTCCTGACCAGGTTTGGTTGTCAGATTAGGGATGATTTTCAAGCCAAACACAGCCGGAGAGGGGAATAAAGCACTCTACACACCATAGTTCCCCTCCAAAATAAAAAACCAAGCAACCCAACCCATCAATAAAACATCGCCCCCCAATCCATTTCTCTGTATTTTTACTTATAGAAGAATAGGATTCCTCCAGACTGTACAGTCAGTAAAATATGTATTCCTGCCCTAAGTTGACATTTCTTTGGTAACTAAATTTTCCTGCAGCCATTTCACGTTCAGGGCGATCCTTTGGGATTGAGCACTGAAGCCTTTAAAGAACTTCGCCGAATTGATTATTGATTGCAGCATGGCACCTGACTGCCTAATTTCAAACCAGTCACTGTGGGGCTTAATTAAGAAAAGGACATCTGAAGTTTCTGATGTCAGTTTCAGGATGCCAAAGGCAGGGATCGGACCTTCCCCAAGGGATGCTTCTCAAAGGAAGAAGAAAAGAAAGAAAAATGGAAAAAGAAAAAAAAGGAAGGTATTCATTCAAGAAAGGGGAAGTTGGAGTCAGAAGGGCAGGAAAACGGAGCCTGGTTGTCAGATGATTAATGGATTCATCGAATGGAAAGGGGAAAGAACTTGTCTGCTGAGGCTTGTCTGTGGAGAATGGAGGGGTCCCCCAGGCAAAGGAAGATGTGGCTCCAAGGGTTTGGAAGAGCTTCAAAGAATTCTAAGAGTTGTTCTCCTTCCATAAAACGTTGTGTGAAGCACCTTCTCAAAGCCGGTTTGTAAAACAGGGCAGACCCTCCCTTCCTAACAGTGGTATGACATGCTGTTTCACTTGTAGAGTGAAACTTGTAGAGTGAAGATGCTTTGCTTCTCATCCATCTCGTTCAGTTCAGAACTGAAGAAGCTTCTTGGGTGAGAAGCGAAACGTCTTCGAGGAAAAACAAAGTCCAGTTGCCTTTTGAAAAAGAAAAAAGCACCTTTGGGACATCCATGACCATGAGAATCTCCACAGACAGACCTCTGCACATGGAGAAGCCGTGGATAAAATAACAGGGAACACTTCTCTGAAGCTAATCTAGTCAGGTGAGCACTCTCACCTTGAAGCTTCATGATGAGATGAAGCATAAGAAGAGTTCTCTGGGCCCTAAAGCTCATCATTCAGGAGGCATGCCCAAGGGCAGGGGTAGGCAACCTTGGCTCTATTATGAACTTGTGGACTTCAATGCCCAGAATTCCTGAAGCAGACATGCTGACTCAGGAATTCTGGGCGTTGAAGTCCACAAGTCATAAAAGAGCCAAGGCTGCCTACCCCTGCCCAAGGGTAAAGGAGCGCAGGTACTGAATTTCCCCCAAATTCAACTGCAGCAGTTGAAAGACGATGGGAGAGAGGGAACATCTAGCTGTTTTGTCTTCTGTGCTGCAGAGACCTAAGACCTGCACAAGAAACGGGAAGAAAGAGGTCAGCAGCAAGCATGAGAAGCACCAGGGTTTCTGATGACCCCATGTCCACCGTATCTTCTTATCTATCTTGTTCCAGTTTCAAGGGATCTGATTAGAGTAGGCAAGTGGTGGTATCACTGCTGTTGCTGATGGTGAGGAGGTGATACCTGGCTTGGGAATGGTATTGGAGGAGGTCTAATATCACCTTTCTCTTTTCCTTACCCCTTTCTACCTTCCATGCTGCTCCTCTTGAAGCTCCCTTCATGGAATCAAGTTTGTTAAAGACATGAGGCAATGGGGAACGTGGGGCTTCCTGTGTGTATAGACCCCAAGGTGGCCCCTATCTATTTATCTATTTATAAGATTCTATGTTTTATCATCCATCCATCCATCATTTCTCTCTCTCTTTCTCTCTCTCTCTCTCTCCATCTCCATCTCCTCCTCCTCCCTCTCCCTCTCTTTAAACTGTTCATCCATCCATCCATCCATCCATCCATCCATCCATCCATCCATCCATCCATCCATCCATCCATCCATCCATCCATCCATCCATCCATCCATCCATCCATCCATCCATCCATCCATCCATCCTTTCCCTGTCTCTTTCTCGCTCTCCATCTCCATGTATCATCTTTAATTTGTTGATCCATCTACCCATCCATCTACTGTGCCACTTCCAATCCAGTGGAAACACCAGCTGGGTAACTGATTGTCAGAAAGTACAGGCATCAGCAGTTTTGGCATCACCCGGGATCCTTTGCCTAGCTGCCCCTCCTAAGAACTTCAAAGCCATGGCTGTCAACGCCTAAAATTGTGTTTCTGGCCCTGATTTGATTTGGAACAGAGGCTTTTGCCTCTGCCATTCCAGAGCTGCTCCTCTGCTTTGCTCGAGTTGTGCAATTCGATCGTGCACATGCACGGCTTGAACTGCTATAATGGATACAAATTACTTTCTACAATCACTGCTTGGGTTTTGTTTTTTATTATTATCTTGTTTCACTAGTTGGAATGTACTGTACATTCGATGCTAATTGGGTTATGCCCTTTCCACCGACTATCCTTTCGGTCTTTGCAAAATTGAACATCTTAATCACAGGGAGCTGTAATTTGATTTTGATATGTATGATTCATAACTATCACCCCAGAGCGATTAAATTCAGTATTGGTGAGTTGGACAGTAATGAAATGGACCATATGTGTTTTCATTGATTTAGAACAGTTGGTGAAGCAAAGCCGGCTTTGCAGATTGTGATTTAAAGCCACACAGCTCTCGGATTTTGGGGTTTTTTTGTTTTGTCATCTATCCGGAACACCAACCTTGTCCCTTTACTGCAAGGAGTTGGCAACTCTATTTGCACGAGATAGGAAGTCGGCAACTTTTAACTTCGTTATGTGAGCACATTATACACACAGCATGTACTCCCAATACGATTAGCCATTTGGATGTGTCAAAGTGTAAAACTTAGATTTTAGCTGCCTTATGTTTGTGTGCGGCTTAGCACTTGGTAACCCCTCACCTCTTTGAATTTGTGCAATGTAGAGGTAGTCAGAATAATAGAGTAACAGAGTTGGAAGGGACCCTGGAGGTCTTCTAGTCCAACCCCCTACTCAGGTTGTCTAAAATTTACTCTAAAAAGTAAATTTCTTTGCCATTGTTTGTCCAGTCCTAAGAATGGCTTGGAAGACATTAAAGTATAGTTTTGCCTGAATCAATGCATGTTCAAGATTCCACATGAAACAGCTTCTCTTTTTATTTCTTCAGCAATCTAATTGGTTTGTAGAGGCTGTTTTCCAACTGGTATATATATCATCAGGATGGTGGCATTTTCAGCCCAAAGTTCAGAAGAAAACTTGTGCTCTCTGAGCTTGGTGGTCTTCTTGCAGATGTTTCATTACCAAATTAGGTAACATCATCAGTGCTAGAAAGGAGAGGGGTTTTTGGAGAGGAGGAGGAGGAGGAGGAGGACTGTGGGGTCCTTGGTGCTCTCTGAGCTTGGTGGTCTTCTTGCAGATGTTTCATTACCAAACTAGGCAACATCATCAGTGCTAGGATTGCCTTGTATCTAAGCCTAAGAGGGACATACGGGTGACAAACAAAACACGAGCAATATCTTTGATGGCTGGGACTCAGCACTTACAGATTTCTAGTAACTGAAACTTATATCCAATGTTTGTTGCATTTGGCAGCTTCTGGTTTTGGACACCTGGAAGCCCCAAATGGTTCCAATTTCTGCTTTGGATTTCATGACTGCCACCAAAACCCATTAAAGGACCAGATGTTGAGTCAAGCATGCTACATGTGGGCTTGCTAACGAAGGGTCAGCTTAGCACAGGGGTGTCAAACTCGCAATGTCACGGGACGTGTTGCGACGTATCGCGACTTTTTTTGCCATTGCCAGCATGTTTTACTATGATGCATCCGGCCTGCGGGCCGGCAGTTGACACCCCTGGCGTTGTGTGTGGCATAAATATAGCCTCTGAATTTTACTTCAGGTCCAAATAGATTGGATATAGGTGAGACGTCTCTTTTTCATGCTGACTTGGTTAAGTTCTGTTGGAAATCTCCACATAGTTTAGCCGAGAGCTTGGTTGAGATCCAATTTGGGCAATTGGGATAGTTCATTTTTAGTGAAAGGGGGTAAAAGGGCTCAGTGTTTAAAGACGCTGAGCTTGCCAGCTGGAAAGCTGACAGCCCGGGTTCAAGACCCAAACGCCACACGACGGAGTAAACTCTCATTACTGGCCTCTCTGCCAAGCAGTTCAAAAGCATGCAAATGTGAGTAGATAAATAGGTATCACTTGGGCGAGAAGATAACAGCATTCTGTACACCTCTGCATATAGTCATGCTGGCCACATGGCCATGGAAATGTTTTCAGACAATGCTGGCTGCCTCGGCTAAGAAACCAAGATGGGCATCACCCCCTAGAGTCGGACCCCACAGGACAGGGGAAACCTTTACCTTTATGTTTAGTGTGTGAGAGATAAACTCAGAAAAGTAGGTTAACTGAGTGAACCAGCATTCAGACTAGTGTCAGGGATGCGCAGAGCTTTGATTCAAACATTATTCAACTGACTAACCCTTTCAAAGTGGATCGTTAGCTCAAATAATCACATTGAATGGGGGTGCCATTGAGCGGATTGATCATTTGGTGGATTTTCATGCATGCTTGCGAGAGGTATTAATCAAACTGATGTTGGATTAGCTCCATTCATTAATCAAAGAGTTGAGCCAACTCCATTCAAGTCATTGAATCGATGATTCAGACCAGATTGCATAACCTTGGTCCCTCTGCCCTGTGGAATACAGCTATATGCTGAGGTTTTGCGATACTCTTCTTTTCTACTCAATATTAACCTACTAGAAGAGGGGTCCCCAACCCCCGGTCTGTGGACCAGTACCGGTCCGCGGCATACCAGCAACCGGTCTACAAAAACAAGCAAAGCCCCATCCATGGGATGCAGGCAGCACACAAAACCATGCGCCCTCCGGTCCATGGAAAAACCTCTCTCCACGGAATCGGTCCCTGGTGGTGAAAAGATTGGGGACCTCTGGACTAGAACCTCTGGACTAGAACTCATTTTGGGGACCATTTTAATGATAATTGGGCTTAGAAAATAGAGCCAGTTAGAACCTACAGGCAGATCAAATGTCATTGTTGTTGTTTAGTTGCTAAGTCATATCTGACTCTTCATGACTCTTCATGAGCCAAGCACACTAGGCTCTCCAATTTCTCCTTAAGTCTTCCCAAATTCATGTCCATTGCATCAATGATGCCGTCTAACCATCTCATCCTCTGGAGTCTCTTTCTCCTTTTGCCTTCAATCTTTCCCAACATCAAAGTCTTTTCCAATGAGTCCTCTCTTCTCATTAGTTGGCCAAAGTACAGATAGCTCTCGACTTGCAACAGTTTGTTTAGTGACCGTCCGAAGTTACAACAACCCTATAAAAAGTGACTTATGGACATTTTTCCACACTTAACGACCGCTGCAGCATGGTCACGTGATCAAAATTCAGAGCCTTGACAACTGACTCATATTTATGATGGTTGCAGTGTCCCGGGGTCACGTGATCCCCCCTTTTGCAACCTTCTAACAAGCAAAGTCAATGGGGAAGACATATTCACTTAACAACCGTGTTGCTAACTTAACAACTGCAGGGATTAACCACTATGGAAAGAAAGGGGGCAAAACTCGCAACTGTCTTGCTTGGCCACAGAAATTTTGGGCTCAACTGTGGTCGTAAGTTGAGGACTAGCTTTATTTGAGCTTCAGCTTCAGAGATCCAGATTAGTTCTTTGATTTTTCCTGTCTTGTCGTCTTCCTCTGTTCTGTGGTCTGACTATCTCCCTAATTTTGAGCGCATCCTTTGCTTCTGTCCCTTTCATTTTGAGTCTGCTCTTGCTGAATTGAACTGATTGTTCTCTTCTGCCTCTGAGGTTGCCTAAGGCCTGTCACACAGCCTACAGCTTTCAGAAATCAGTGGGCTTTCTACAGCAGACACAGTTCCCAAGCAAAGTGTTGGTTATGTCTAATCTGGTGAAAAGAAGGGCTGGGAGTGACATGATAGCAGTGTTCCAGTATTTGAGGGGCTGCCACAAAGAAGAGGGAGGGTCAACCTATTTTCCAAAGCACCAGAAGGCAAGACAAGAAGCAATGGATGGAAATTAATCTAGGGATATCCAACCTAGAACTAAGGAGAAATTTCTGACAGTGAGGACAATTAATCAGTGAAACGAGTTGCCTTTAGAAGTTGTTGGTACCCCCTTAGTGGAGGTTTTTAAGAAGAGATTGGACAGCCATTTGTTCTGGAGTGATATAGGATCTCCTGTTTGTACAGAGGGTTGGACTACAAGACCTCCAAGGTTTGTTCCAACTCTCATTATTATTCTATTAATCTATGTGTTGTTATTCTATTAGTCTATGTGGAGGTCTGTTTGAATCTGGTTTAGTATTTGCCTAAAAAATGGCTATGAAGCCCCTTTACAAAACTGCCCATCTTGCAAGTATGGAAAAGAAAATAATTAATTTAAGAAGTCAACTGTCTATCAATGCTGGCACTTAATAATGCAGAACCCAGGCTGCTGTTGGGCCATCTAAGGTCTAGAAGAGTCAGCCTATGCATGCCAATTGCACGCTTGAATGAACAAAGGGACGTCGCAGTGTGCAAACCTCAGATCCTGCTTAATTGTATGCACGCTCCAAGGCCAAGGAATGGATTTGCTATGCAAGTGAAGAATTTCTAACTGGGATCATGTGCCTCTTCTACAAAGGGAAGTCGGTCCCAGCTAACTACATGACAATGAGAATTAGACAGAGGGTAATAAGATATTACAGGTCAAATACGCAATCGAGTTTGCTTCTTAAACCACAGGGCAGACTAAATGAGTGATAATTACATTTGGATTGCTTAAGTGGGTTTAAAGTGCCAAGGCAGAACATCAAATGACCATGTAGTTACAAACCAATAAAGATTTATTGTCATTAAAATGTAGCCCTTGCGAACCATCTGCTAATGCTTAAGCACTAAATATAGAGCTATTTTCTTTCCTTTTTATTTTGTTTTGCTTATGTGGCATTTGGTAAATTTATTAGCATCAACCAATAGATAGATAGATAGATAGATAGATAAATAGATAGATAGATAGATAGATAGATAGATAGATAGATAGATAGATAGATAGATAGATAGATAGATATACATATACATACGCACTCATACATATATATAGAGATTAGACAATGATAGATTGATAAGATATAGATGATAGATCAATAAGATAGATATATGATAGATTAGATAGATAGATAGATAGATAGATAGATAGATAGATAGATAGATAGATAGATAAATAGATAAATCAGTATGATATAGATGATATAGATGATAAGATAAATGATAGGATAGATGGATGAATGGATAGATAGATAGATAGATAGATAGATAGATACAATTAGATTAATATGATATGGATGATAGATAAGAGAGATAGCTAGATGATAGATTGACATGATAGATAAATGATAGATGATAGATTGATATGATAGAAAGATAGATAGATAGATAGATAGAGACAATGATAGATTAATATGATATGGATGATAGATAAGAGAGATAGCTAGATGATAAATTGATATGATAGATAAATGATAGATAGATGATAGATTGATAGGATAGATAGATAGATTAATATCGAGTTTGGATAGTTTAAAATAAAAAAAGTGATGCAGACCAAAAGGTTTGGCTAAAGGTGCATTGGGATGGCTTCAGAAAAATGCGGTTTCATTAAATCACTTATTCTTCTAAATTCTTTAAGACTTTTCTCTTTCTGTCCTGTTAGTCTTTCCAATCTGACCGAAACGTTTGCAGTAGTTGTCTATAGAGATTCCTAAACATCGTTCATATTAACATCAGAACTCAGGAAGAAGTTTAGTTGAATAAAGTAGAGTGGGGTTTCTTGAAATCAGGATAGTGGTATATCACCAAATCAGGGGTAGGCAACCTTGGCTCTTTTATGACTCGTGGACTTCAACTCCCAGAATTCCTGAGCCAGCCATGCTGAGGGAAAAGGGAGAGGTTTCCAAGCTGAGCCATGCTGGCTCAGGAATTCTGGGAGTTGAAGTCCACAAGTCATGAAGGGGCCATAGTTCCCCCATGCTGGCTCAGGAATTCTGGGAGTTGAAGTCCACGAGTCATAAAAGAGCCAAGGTTGCCTACCCCTGCACCAAATCATCCCTTTTCTTTCCCCTTTTTATTCTAACGAACACAAAATGCTAGTACAGTGGTGGCGAACCTATGGCACGGGTGCCAAAGGCGGCACTCAGAGCCCTCTCTGTGGGCACTTGCGCTGTCGCCCCAGTCCTAGGCCTTCAGCTGGGTTTTATAAAACCTTTTCGCTTTAGGCCTCCGCCGCCGTGTACAAGAAAAAAAAAGGTTCAATCAGTCAATTTCAACTTCTCGCGGAAAAAAAAAGATCTTGCAAAGTTGGAATTGATTGATTGAACTTTTTAGTCCCACCCAGTCTGCCGTTACCACCTCAGCCACGCCCACCCAATGGGCCACGCCCACCCAATGGGCCACACCTACCTGGCACTCGACGATGCATAAGTGGGTTTTGGGTTGCAGTTTGGGCACTCAGTCTCTAAAAGGTTCGCCATCACTGTGCTAGTATATATGAGCTTACTGAAGTGAGCAATACAGTTTTATTTCAGGTTTATTTCCAGAAGAAGCAACTTGATTGTCCCAATTATGATCATGACATAACATAGAATAATAGAGTCGGAAGGGACCTCGGAGGTCTTCCAGTCCACCCCTCTGCTCTAACCTCCTTTTCTCTAAAGAGCCCCCTTCTCTATGAGCCCCTTACTCTCTGAAGAAGAACTGAAGAAGCAGAATAGAATAGAATTAGAACAGAACAGAATAGAATATGGGAATAGAATAGAATATGGGAATAGAACAGAACAGAACAGAATAGAATAGAATAGAATAGAATAGAATAGAATAGAATAATAGAATAGAATAGAATAGAATAATAGAATAGAATAATAGAATAGAATAGAATAGAATAGAATAGAATAGAATAGAATAGAATAATAGAATAGAATAGAATAGAATAGAATAGAATAGAATAGAATAGGTGGAGTGGAATGCAATAAGAATAGAATTAGAATAGAATTAGAATAGAATTAGAATAGAATAGAATAGAATAGAATAGAATAATAGAATAGAATAGAATAGAATAGAATAGAATAACTTTGTCACTTTAGACATACACTAATCAGCATACATTAAAATGAAATTTCGTTGCCTACAGCTCTCAAAAGGTAACCACCTCCAATATACACTGCATTCTTGGGTGAGAAGTGAAATGTTTTTTCCAAAGAAAACACCAAGAAAGTCCAGTTGCCTTTTGCAAGTGTTCTGGCACTGCCTACGTTTTCAGCGGAGGAGACAACCGCCTTAATGCTGAGATCCCAGACCATGCGATTCAATCAAACCTCAGGCAAAAAACTCCTAGCACGGAGTGAGGCTATTCTGTTCAAATGCTAGTCGAGCAGAACACAATTGTCAAGTCAATCCCCGAGTGGGGGAAGCCCCCCTCCCCAGAAATCCATATTCCGCTGGAATCATTTGTTTAAGAATGCCACACAGAGTGTCAGTTGATGCTTCCCAGTGGGATAGCGAAGCTGAGAAACAAACTGTCAATCTCAGAGTGGCATTTCTGCATGATAAACCGAGGGTGGCAATAGAGGAGATGTGGATCCTTCTAAGACATTAGACAATTTAATGTCAGGTACTAGAAGTCAGGGGCCAGGATAGAGTTCAAAAAACCCCATGAGTTTATTTCATGCTACCTATACACAAGAAACTGAATTACTAATGGGTCACAGCAAATTAGCTTCAGAAAAGAGTCTATGGCAGGGGTCTGCAACTTTGACAACTTTAAGAGTTGTGGACTTCAGCTCCCAGAATTCCTCAGCCAGCATAGCTAGGGAATTCAAGGGGGGGGGGGCTGGACTTAGGACTCTTATGGGGGCATAGAGATTCCAGGCATCTTGCCTGGTCCCCTCAACTTGAAGAAGACTTTCATAGGTCTTGTAATATTGAAAATGTTTTCACTGCAAGAGCTACCATCAACCTCTGTAGCTTCGTGTTCTGCTTCCTAGAGTGAATTCTTGAACATTGGTCCTTGGAGACAAACTTGCTGTCAATGGTCCGACTAGCACAGGGGTCCCCAACCCCCGGTCCATGAATCGATACTGGGCCGTGGCATGCCAGCAACCGGTCCGCACAAACAAGCAAAGCCCCATCTGCGGGATGCAGGCAGCACACAAAATCATGCAGCCTCCAGTCCGTGGAAAAAACTCTCTCCAGGGAACTGGTCCCGGGTGCCCAAAAGGTTGGGGACCTCTGGACTAGCGAACCCAACAAAAGGATTCCACTAGACAACTAAGTCCCAAAAGTTAGAACTTTATTGGATACACCATCTCGGAACTGAAGAAGCAAAACCAGTGCTGGTTTTTCCCATGTGAAAGCTGGCTCAGTTAAAGAATTGATTCCCTTGCCTCCACTCCTCGGGTGTTCACATTGTCCAATACTAAGACTTCTTTTTGTTATGGGAACAGTCCACTTCTCCATCGAGCACCTGCAGTAGTGACCTTGGCGGCTTGCAGGCTCTCACGGTTCGTGAACGGCTTCTTGCCATCCCGTTTCCTCCCTTTGCTTTCTACCCCTCCCTCCTTTTCTTTGGCAAGTTGATTAGCGATAGACGCTAGCAGGCATTATGGTGATTTCCATCTTGACACTTGCTCTCTGCAGGAACTCTTCCTTCCCCCAACTCAAAAAGATGGTCTTTGTTTTGTCCAACCGGCAAATGATTTTGCAGGCTCAGGACCATCCGGTTTTCATTTCAACTCCAGGTCTTCAAAACTAGGATGCCTCTCCGGAACTGATTGAACCACAGCAAAGTAAACAGCCAGGCAAACAGATAATCAAGGCAGAGGCTTGGAACTGTGCTTCTTTAATTACTAGGGAAGACAAAAAATGTTTATGTCCTGCAGGTAAAGTGACCCCAGAGACAGCTTTGTAAGTTGGTTTTCTTCCTTCCCCCATCCTACTCAACCTCCTGCTAACTTTGAAAAAAAGTCTTATAATTGCATATTGAAACTTTGGGGAATAAGGTTGATGGGTAAATGCTTTCCCTGGTTAAAAAGGGAAGAGAGGAAGATATGGAGGAAAATGAAGTTTTAACCACACAATCACATTTCTCATCGAAATTTGTGAACCAATCATATAGAACATAGAATAATAATAGGGTTGAAAGGAACCTTGGAGGTCTTCTAGCCCAGCCTCTGTTCAAGCAAGAGGCCCCATACCATTTATATACCATTATTTATATGATACTCTATCTATCTATCTATCTATCTATCTATCTATCTATCTATCTATCTATCTATCTATCTATCTATCTATCTATCTATCTATCTATCTATCTATCTATCTATCTATCTATCTATCTATCTATCTATCTATCTATCTATCTATATCTACCTACCTACCTACCTACCTACCTACCTACCTACCTACCTACCTACCTACCTACCTACCTACCTACCTATATCATCTCTATATATGTATCATCTCTATATCATCTCTCTCTCTTATCTCTGTATCATCTCTCTATCTATCATCAATATCCCTATCATATCTATCTATCTATCTATCTATCTATCTATCTATCTATCTATCTATCTATCTATCTATCTATCGATCTATCGATCTATCTATCGATCTATCTATCTCATATCTATCTATCTATCTATCTATCTATCTATCTACCTACCTACCTACCTACCTACCTACCTACCTACCTACCTACCTACCTATATCATCTCTATATATGTATCATCTCTATATCATCTCTCTCTCTTATCTCTGTATCATCTCTCTATCTATCATCAATATCCCTATCATATCTATCTATCTATCTATCTATCTATCTATCTATCTATCTATCTATCTATCTATCTATCTATCTATCTATCTATCTATCTATCTATCTATCTATCTATCTATCATCTCCATCTCTCTAATTATATTGACGCTTTTATTAATAATAGTATCATAATTACAATTATACTATTGATATCCAATACCTTTCAATCATATATGAATGATGCTGTGCTATAACAAGGTGTATGAGGGACAACCCGCTCCCCCCATTTATATTTGGTTTATTTTAAAAGACAGGTACAAAGTCACCTTTGGAGGCCAAGCACACTCACCTGAGATTAATAACCTGTTTCCCCTCCCCCCCATTAAGACATTCTTCTCTTTGCTTTCCCTTTTCCACTTCTCTTTTCATATTAAAGTGCAACGTTAAGTAAAAAAGAAAAATCAAAGGACAAGAGGGGAATTTTAAAAGCAGCATTACTTAGTAAAAATAATAAAAACAGCAAGTACAAGAACAAATATACATCATGGATAATTGACCCAGAAGACCTTAGAACAGCTGGGCTAAGAGACAGAATGGCTTAAGAAAAGTAATCTTATGAGCAGAGGTGGACAAATCTTTCTAGTTCATTTTTGCTGATTATCTCATTTTTCTAGCCTTATACATTTTATCGCATCCTGATTCTGCACTTTTTTAGTAAGCTGCATGCAAAATTGTATATATATATTTTCGGGTAATTTTGCCCATAAAATGCTTACTTTGTATGCCCTTCTTCATACATACACTTTTTCAGAATTTGCCCACTTTTTTAAAAAACGCAACTCTCTCTTTTTAATACACATCTCTATTGATGAACTGCATTATAACATGTAAAAAAGTGGATTTCAAATGATTACTGCACTTGTTCAGGGATGATTATTTAGCTAGATTAGCTGACAAGGAAAAGTGATCATTGCAAATACTTGAAGGGCTGCCACAGGGAAGACTTTCCCCCCCCCTAAAAGTTAATTTATTCCCCATAGCTGGACAAGAAGCAGTGGATGGAAACTTGTTAGAGGAAGGTTCAACCTGGAAATAAAGAGGAAATTTCTGACAGTAAGAACGATTAATCAGTGGAACGACTTGACACTGGAAGTTGTGGGTAGTCCATCTCTGGAGGTTTTCAAGAAATGATTGGACAACCATTTGTCCAGGAGGGTCTCAGGACAGGGGGCTGGGCTAGAAGACCTCCAAGGTCCCTTCCATCCCTATGATTTATTAATCTCAGGTGAGTGTACCTTGGCCTCCAAAAGTGACTTTGTACCTATCTTTTAAAATAAACCAAATATAAATGTGGGTGAGGGTGGGGGGGTTGTCCCTCAGAAACCTTGATATAGGACAGCATCATTCACATATGGTTGAAAGGTATGGGATATCAATAGTATTATTGCAATTATGATACTATTAATAATAGCATCAATATAATTAGAGGGATAGATAGATAGATAGATAGATAGATAGATAGATAGATAGATAGATAGATAGATAGATAGATAGATAGATAGATAGATAGATAGATAGATAGATAGGTGGGTAGGTAGGTGGGTAGGTGGGTAGGTGGGTAGGTGGGTAGGTGGGTAGGTGGATAGGTGGATAGGTGGATAGGTGGATAGATGGATAGATGGATAGATGGATAGATGGATAGAGATAGAGTGAGATGGATAGATGGATAGACGGATAGCTGGATAGCTGGATAGAGATAGATAGAGATGATAGAGCTAGAGATTATGGATAGCTGGATAGCTGGATAGAGATAGATAAAGATGATAGAGCTGGCGATGATAGATATGGATAGATAGAGATAGAGAGATAGAGATGATAGAAATATATGATAGATGATAGATAGTTGGATAAAGATAGAGATGATAGAGATGATAGAGAGATAGAGAGATGATAGAGATAGCGATGATCAATAGATAAAATATCACAGAAATAATGGAATATAAATAGTATGGGTTCTCCTGCTTGAATGGGGGTTGGGCTAGAAGACCTCCAAGGTCCCTTCCATCCCTATGATTCTGTGATTCTAAAAGGGATGTCTATATTTTTTCACAAGAGCTTTTTGGTTAATCCACCACAGTAGAAATTCATAGACAGTACATTGCTTGATGTTAGATGGTGGGAATTTCCATTTCAGCAAATGGTATAGGGTTTCCTGCCTGAGCAGGGGGTTGGACTAGATGACCTCCAAGGTCCCTTCCAACTTTTATTATTATTATTATTATTATTATTATTATTATTATTATTATTATTATTATTATTATTATTATTATTATTATTATTATTATTATTATTATTATTATTATTATTATTATTATTATTATTATCTGTGTCTATTCTGCAGCCAAGAGACGAATTTCAATTCAGTACTTCTAGACAGCTATTTGAGGAGCTTCTCCTTTCTCTAGTCCCCTATTCATCTACCAGTTTATTCTGCTCTGGTCATCCTTGCAAGGTAGCCCAGATAGGAAGCAACCCCCAGATGAATTAATTCTACTTTATTACCATTTACCATTTACAGAATCTTGCAAGTCTGAAAGTACAAATCTCCCCCATCGCCTTTACAGCCCTTTACAGAGAAGAAGTAACAGGTGGAAGATCATTAAAGAACAATCCAACCTAGAATCAAGGAGAAATTTCCCTGACAGTGAAAACAATTAACCAGTGGAACGGCTTGCCTCCAGAAGTTGTGGGTGTTCCATCACTGGAGGTTTTCCAGAAGATACTGGACAGCCATTTCTCCGGAATGGTATAGGGCAGGAATGTCCATGTGTCCATGGCTGGCTGGAGAATTATGGGAGTTGAAATTCATAAGTTTTAAAGTTGCCAAGGTTGGAAATCCCTGGTATAGGGTCTCCTGCTTTTAGCGGGGGGTTGGACTAGAAGACCTCCAAGGTCCTTCCAACCCTAGTATTCTATGTTCTATCTACTAGAAGTTCTCACAGTTTGGGTTTGAAGGGGAAACTGCCTTCTGTGCAGTTCCAGCTGTGAAGCTGAACCCAGTGCTAGCTGCAGAAGTTCTAAGGCTTGCAGCAAGCAGTGGAGCTGATCCAAGGAGCCTTTATTACTGTAAAGTCCGATTACATCATGCTTGCATTAACTGTTATTTATAGCCAAATGAAGGGAAAACAAGACATTTATTTCATTCTTGGCTCTGATGCCCTTCCTTGCATTATGACACCACACTTTTGTTACATGGTCAATTGTTTCCTTGTGTGTATACAGGAAGGGAATGTAAAGTAACACTAAGCAACCTGGAAGCTTACGTGACCTGTTTTGCACCTCTGGGTAAATGTTAGATGGAGACGCATCCCTTAGTAGAGTCTCTTCTCTGATTCTTGCGGTGGATTTTGGACTGGGAGAAAAAAAACCCAGATGTATATTTTAAAAATCTATTTTACCATAAAGTGTATTAAGTACATATGTTAAGGTTCCGACTAATGAAACACTTCAAAGAACTAATATTGAATATTATTGCTTTGACACATATACATGTTCAAGAAGATTTTTTATTTAGTGGCAAAAATCTGAAAAGAGGGTGAAACTCACGTCTGGAAAAGTGAGAGTGTGAAAAGAATCAGTTCCATCCATCCCAATACTTATTCTAGATCAGGGGTCCCCAACCCCCGGTCTGTGGACCGGTACCGGGCCGCAGCATGCCAGCAACCGGTCCGCACAAACAAGCAAAGCCCCATCTGTGGGATGCAGGCAGCACACAACACCACACCCCCTCCGGTCCACGGAAAAACCTCTCTCCACGGAATCGGTCCCTGGTGCCCAAAAGGTTGGGGACCTCTGTTCTAAATTAGCATTCCTATAAAGTAGCATTCCTATAAAAGTTATAAGGGCATCACAGTTGCACAGCCACCCTTTTTTTGACTGCCTGCTGTTATGTGCAGATATATTTTCTACAGCGGGGGTCTTCAAACTTGGCCCTTTTATGACTTGTGGACTTCAACTCTCAGAATTCCTCAGCCAGGCACGCTGGCTGAGGAATTCTGGGAGTTGAAGTCCACAAGTCATAAAAGGGCCAAGTTTGAAGACCCCTGTTCTACAGCATTTACTAAGATTTCAGCTAATGGAGGAGAGGAAGAGAGGCTCTCTTCACACAACATAATTAACTAGGAACTTTGCAGATTGGTTATAATGTTAGATTTCTTTGTAAACTCATGAGTTGATGGAATCGGTTTGCTTGATTCAATATGTTTTATAAACCCAGAAAATGGATCACTTTAATAACCAGACTGAGCACATTTAGCTTCCCAGAGTCACCTCATGGTGAGATGGGCAGCAAATAAATTTAATCAATCAATCAATCAAATCAATCAATCAATCAATCAATCAATCAAACTAAATAAAATATTTCTGTAGAATAGCATGTTTGGTGTTACATAGCTGTAATGAATCTGATTTACAAATTTGTAGTTCATTTATTATGTAATTTGATAGGTACAAAGGATGGAATTGTTTCAGAGAGCTTTCTCCAGATTGTGTCATGCCAGCTTTACATTTCATTGTTATTGCTTATAGCAGTGATGGCGAACCTTTTAGAGACTGAGTGCCCATATTGCAACCCAAAACCCACTTATGCATCGTCGAGTGCCGGGTGGGTGTGGCCAATTGGGTGGGCATGGCCAATTGGGTGGGCGTGGCTGCGGTGGTAACGGCAGACTGGGTGGGACTAAAAAGTTCAATCAATCAATTCCAACTTTGCAAGATCTTTTTTTTTCCCGCGAGAAGTTGAAATTGACTGATTGAACCTTTTTTTTTTTTGCACACCGCGCGGCGGAGGCCTAAAGCGAAAAGGTTTTATAAAACCCAGCTGAAGGCCTAGGACTGGGGCGACGGCGCGCATGCCCACAGAGAGGGCTCTGAGTGCCGCCTCTGGCACCCGTGCCATAGGTTCGCCACCACTGGCTTATAGTCTTATGTTTAGTCGGTAGTGGTGTTTTTATTGTTGTTAATGGTGGGTTGTACCTGAATGCTTAAATTGTGTTTTTTTTTTAATATTCCGTGCAGGCTGTCGAGAAATCTTTTCATTGCATCAGGATAGAAATGTATAAAATAAACAAGCAAACTGATTTCTAGAAACATTGTAATCTGTGATTCAAAGCAGTACAAATCATTGTGGCAGCTGTATACATTCTGGGCTGCATTTTCCCTAAAATGTGGACATTAAGCATTTGACCACCCAATTTAGGAAAGCTCTGATTTCAAAGGGATGCTTGTGTCTTGTGGCAGAACTTGGCGGAAAAGTTGAAATAAGATACATTGACGTGAAAATAATGGATTGCTTCTGACTCCCTACCCAAAATGAGAATTTAAAGAATGGGAAAAGTCAGGAAGCCTGTGATTGTGAATGGTGTCACCGATGCATTTCCAGAGAATGAATATTAGTGTAAGATGACTATGCTACAGTGCATACAATGTCCTTCAACATCGGGGGTCTTCAAACTTGGCCCTTTTATGACTTGTAGACTTCAGCTCCCAGAATTCCTCAGCCAGGCCAGCGTGCCTGGCTGAGGAATTCTGGGAGCTGAAGTCCACAAGTCATAAAAGGGCCATGTTTGAAGACTCCTGTTCAACATGTATGGAGGAAGACCTCAGGCTGGAAAGAGTGCAGAGAAGAGCAACAAAGATGATTCGGGGGCTGGAGGCTAAAACCTAGGAAGAACAGTTACAGCAAGTGGGTGTATCTAAGTCTAGTGAAAAGAAGGATTAGAGGAGACATGATAGCAATGTTTCCAATATTTGAGGGGCTGCCACAAAGAAGAGGGGGGGGGGTCAGCCTATTCTCCCAAGCACCTGAAGGCAGGACAAGAAGTAATGGATGGAAACTAATCAAGGAGAGAACCAACGTAGAACTAAGGAGACTGGACAACCATTTGTCCATTATGGTTTGGGGGCTCCTGCTTGAGCAGGGGGTTGGACTAGAGGACCTCCCAGATCCCTTCCAACTCTGTTACCCTCTTAGTCTGTTCTATTTGTACATTGTTTGATTAGCCTTTGGCTCACTCGGTGCTTAAGCAGCACTGAACACCTTTTCTTTGATGGGATTCCTTTCCTATAGAAGTTACTGCTTTTCCCTCTAGGATTTAAAGAAAACTTTCCCTATTTGAAGGATTCCATTGTTTTATATTCTTCATCATTTTATATTCTTAAGCTGTCATTTAGCTATCAGTAACATTGTTCAGAATATAAGCTTTCAGACGCTTGGTGTTGCGTGATACTTCTAGTTTTTATGTGCCGTAATTAATACACATGAAGGAGAATGGGAGAGAGAGAAATCGTGTAATTGTCTGCAGGAAAGTAGTGAAAAGAACACACAGTGCCTTTTCTATTCTTTTTCTTTTCTTTTTCTTTTTCTTTTTCTTTTTCTTTTCTTTTCTTTTCTCTTTTCTTTTTTTCCTTTCCCTTTTCTTTCCTTTTCCACATCAAAACTAGAGGAGTAAACGAACGAGGGAGGGAGGGAAATTGCATACTTCTACTAGCACACTAATGTTTCCTCTCCTATAAATTATTTGATTTCCAATCAATTGTCTTAAACTAGAGCTGGGCATTTTATGGCCCGCGCGGGTGATCCAGTCTAGCCAGCTGTCAACATCCAGCTCGAGAATCCAACTAGAACTCCAGGTTCATCCAGTCTCCGAAAATCTTACTGTTTATTGAGTACACTGCATGGTTATGTCAAAGCAAAACTAACTATTTTACATTGCTTTTTGGGTGACCAGTCAACTCTTTGCACCATTACTTTAATTTTATTACGTTTTACAAGCTCACTAAATGAAAGAACACAAAAAACCCCAACCAACTTGATAGCCATCACACAACACACTGACAAATGTCCTCCTCTCAGCTTCAATACAGGTCATCAATAACCGAATCCTACTGTGATCTGATTGGCTCATTGCCAAAACAAGATGACACCTGATTGGCTCTCTAAACACTCATGCTCATTGGCTACAATCAGATGAAGGAAAGCTACCTGAGATCAACCTAAGCAAGTTGTGCTTCCTTTTTCTGGTTATTTGGCTATAACGTTTCATAGAATACAGTACAGATAACTGAACAAACTTTGTTGCATTACATTACTGATTAAATTATCTTTCCATTGATATATAATTTTATGGTACTACTCCCCCCCCCAAAAGTGGTGTTATTAGCCATCAAACCTCAAAAATACACTTTTCCCAAAAGGTTTCCACAATTTTGGCCACTACTGTATCATGTTGGATATGTTCCCTGTCTTGAGCTATTTGTAAAATATAACACAGGTAGGATACAAATAAATAAATAGATAAATAAAATCAATAAGGGAACAAAACAGTTTGGAACACTGAAAAGAGAGAGACCTCGTGCCTGTTCAACACTGCCTTTTAACAACAACAAAAAACCAAGAAAAAGAAATATAGTGTCAGAATCCAATTATATTTTATTTCTAACTAATCTACTCTGGGAAAACCCAATTCTTACTCTCTTTGGGATTCTGTCATACTACAAAGGGGGGGGGGAGTAAACACGGGGGTTTATGGCTGGCATTCCTTCTATCATCTACGAATAAACATCCTCTGTGGATTCCCTCTCTGGAGTACTAACAATAACAATGCGGCCATCAGCCTTTGATCTCACTCCCTATGAAGCCTCCTATTACAGGCAGCAAGGAAAAAAGGGGGGAAGATTGCAACGTTTGGGATCCGATGGATTTAACACCCAGCCATCTGCCAATTTGGATTGACCGGAAGGAATGTGGGGTGGGACTGCTTGGGAACGCTTTAAAACATTGAATGATCAGGGGGGTTCCCCAGATCCTGTCTAGCACACCTTCAGTCAGTTTTTCTTAATAAAGATTCCTATTGGAAAACCTGTTCCAAGAGTTCTGTCTTCTTAAGATGTAAATTGAGGAGGGTCCTTACATTAGACAGGATCTGCAAAATTAGTCAACCTGGAAGGAAGAACCTTGCCGGGGGACTTTGCAAAAATTACCATGGCAGACGACGAAGCAGGGAAGGGGGAAAGCCCCCCGGAGAGGGAGCCGTTGCCCCAACTGGAAACCTGCCAAATATCCGGATCTGAAGGGTCAGATTCCTCAGGAGAAGAGGAGGTGGAGACGCGTAACCACAAGCCTCGGTGGTCAATGGGCGTTGGAAAGAAAGGCGAGTGGGAAAAGAAATCAAGCAAGGTGACCCGGAGACGGGGGGCCAACCAACCAGGATGGAAGCAGGAGATGGAGAGATCCCTGCACACAAGCGAAGATGAAGGGAGCTGGGCACAGCACTCGAACTGGATCCTAGAGAAAGCTATCAACTTGATGAAGAGAACCCTCAGCTCCCTAGGAGAGGAGAATCCTGAACCCCACGACCGCACCAACTCCTGGAGCCGCAATTGGAGAGACACTGAGGGGGAATTGGAACCTGCAGCCCCGGGGACATCCGCTGATCCAGTAGCCCCCACCCCCCGCCGACCTGCAGAAGGGAATCCAGATAGAAGACAATACCGACGAAGAAGACACCGCTCCATTCAAAGACTTCCGCCGTTGGACGCAAAATTCAAGGGGGAGCCGACACGCTTGGGGTTCTTCCTAACCCAAGTCCTTGGCTACATGGAGGAACACGGGCGACACATCCCTAGCGACAAAGCCCGTATCCGGATCGTGCAATCTGCTCTGGATGGACCGGCCGCCGATTGGGTGGTGAATTTGCATGATTCCAATGCCCCAGAGCTCAACGACTTCAACCGTTTCATGTCCTCTCTGAGAAGGCGATTTGAAGACCACCTGGCTGACCGCAAAGCACGCGAAAGAATCAAAACAATGAGGCAAGGCAGACGGCCAGTAGCTGAATATACACAAGAATTCCGAACTATTGCCAGCAAGCTGAACTGGCCGGAAGACATCCTCCTTAGCCATTTCAAAGACGGTCTGAATTACGACCTATATGACGCTTGCCTGCCCCGGGGGGGACCCACACCAACTCGACGAATGGTACGTCCTGGCAGAGGAAACAGAGATCGACCTACTGAGGAGGCACCGCCGAGGAAAACAATGGAGCCGCTCACCGTCTGAACCAACGCACGAACCAGCAAAGCCATCGGCTATGGCCAAGAAACCAATGGGCTGTTTCAAATGCGGGAGAGAGGGGCATCGGGCTGTAGAATGCCGCTCAAAAGCCCCCCAGCACAACCCAGACAGACCACCGGCCAGCAAATCTGGGAAGTCCCCAGCTAAGTCAAAAGAATCTGCCATGAGAATAGAAGCTGTGGAATCCCCTACCTCCACCCATCGTGAGGAAAGAGCCCCAGCCTACACCGCAGGGCCGGTGGACGCCTCAGATGACACCTCGGAGGGTGAACCACTGGTAAGTGGATCCATCCCACCCATCCTCAAGACAGTGACTATATTAGCCCCCTCCATGCCCGAAGCTGTAAAAGTAAAAGCCTTAATAGACTCTGGCTGCACCCGCTGCCTAATTAGCCCGACTCTAGTGGGAAATCTGGGCATCCCAGTGAGGAGGCTGGAACAACCAATCTCATTTGGTCAATTAGATGGGTCCATAGCAGGGGGGGGGGTGCCAGCTACCCTAGCCACGTTACCAATCCACCTATCCCTGGGGAATCATGAGGAAGACCTAACGTTTATAGTGACCCCAGGCATGGAATGCCCGATGATCCTAGGGCTGGAATGGTTAACAAAATGGAACCCCTGGGCAAATTGGAGGACGAAAGAAATCAATTTCCTGAAGGAGGACCCTACAGACTTAAAACCCCAAGGGGATCCAGCAAAATTAAAAACGGAAATAGCGTCCATGGGTGAAGAAAAGGGGCTACCAGAAATACCAGAGGAATACAGAGACCTGGCTGAAGTTTTCAGTGAGGAGAGGGCGGATGAGCTTCCCCCCCACCGACCCACGGACTGTGCCATAGAGTTCAAGCCCGGGGCAAAACTCCCAAAGCCCAGATTATACTCCATGAGCCCAAAGGAGAAGGAGGAAATGGAGAGATTTATAAAGAAAAACCTAGAAAGGGGGTTCATTGAACCAGCCAAACCTAAGGTGGCCGCTCCGGTCCTCTTTAGAGAGAAGAAGGACGGCTCTTTACGCTTATGCGTGGACTATAGGCTCTTGAATGCGATCAGTGAAAGCAACCTATACCCCCTACCCCTCATGAAGGACATGTTATCACACCTCTCGAAAGGAAAGATTTTTACTAAACTAGATCTAAGGGAAGCGTATTACCGCGTGAGAATTAGGGAAGGAGATGAATGGAAAACTGCATTCAATTGCCCAATGGGGTGCTACAAATTCAAAGTTTTGCCTTTTGGATTACAAGGGGGCCCCGCAGTATTTATGCAATTAATCAATGAGGTACTAAGGGAGCACCTATTTAAGGGGGTCCTGGTTTATCTTGACGACATCCTCATCTTCACAGAATCAAAAGAGGAACATGTCAAACTAGTCAGAGCGGTTTTAAAGAAACTGCGAGCCGCCCACCTATATGCCAAATTATCAAAATGCGAATTTCACCAGGAAAGAATAGACTACCTAGGTTACCGCATATCCCCACAGGGCATTGAAATGGACCCAGAAAAGGTCAGGGCAGTATTAGAATGGGCACCACCTCGCACAAGAAAGCAACTGCAAAGTTTCCTGGGTTTTGCAAACTTTTACCGCCAATTCACCCCCTCATTTGCCCAGATAGCCCTGCCCCTCACGAGCTTACTAAAAACGAAGGGAGAATCCTCAGTGAAACCTAGCCAGCCACTAAAATGGACAATGGAATGCCAAGCGGCATTTGAGAGATTAAAGAGACTTTTTTCTGCCGAACCAGTACTGAGGCACCCAGACATGGACAAACCCTTCGTGATACAGACGGATGCAAGTGATGTAGCAGTGGGGGCTGTATTATTACAAGAAAATGAGAAAGGGATGTTACAACCCTGCGCGTATACGTCCAGGAAACTCACTGAAACGGAACAGCGCTGGCCCGTGTGGGAAAAAGAGGCATATGGGATACGTTGGTCATTACTTACATGGCGCCAATTCCTTGAAGGCAATAAAATCCCTTTCCAGGTGTGGACAGACCACAAAAATTTGGAAGCCTTGAAAACACCCAGAAAACTCAGCCCCAAGCAAGCCCGCTGGTCCCAGCATTTTCACCAATTCAATTTTAAGCTCAAGCATTTGCCGGGGGGGAAAGAACTTTTTGGCAGATGCATTATCTCGCATGCCCCAATATAACAGCACGCGAGCCACTGACTCTAAACCGATCATGGGAGAATCACAACTGGCAGCACCAGTGACTACCAGAGCCCACGTTAAATTAAAACCACAGCTGGATAGCCAGACCGGAATTGAATTCCGGAAAAAGTTTGGAAACAGATGAATGGTTCCAGAAAAATAAACACGTGTGCACAATGAAAGACGGACTGCCTTGGGTGGGGGAGAAGTTATATATACCGACCACCCAAAGAATCACATTCATGCAACTTTGCCACGACACAAAATCAGCAGGGCATTTTGGATTTGTAAAAACATTACACTTAATTAAACGGCAATTTTGATGGCCATCCATGAAAAAAGACATAGAAAGTTACGTGGCCAGCTGCCCAAAGTGTGCAATGGCAAAAAGGCTGCAAGGGAAATCACCAGGACTGTTACAAACAGTGGCAAATCCCTCAGCCCCCTGGAAGGAAATAGCCATGGATTTTATAGTGGAATTACCAGAAAGCAATGGGAATACTGTCATTTGGACGGTCACGGACCTATTTTCCAAACAGGTTCACTTTATTCCTTGCCAAAAGATCCCCACCGCAATAGCTTTAGCAAAACTTTTTGTGCAACATATTTACAGATTGCATGGGGCACCCCAACGCATCATATCTGATAGGGGAGTGCAATTTACATCTGCGTTTTGGAAGGAATTTCTATCTCTTTTAGGGACCACCCAGGGACTGACGTCTAGCCATCACCCTCAGGGAAATGGTCAATCAGAAAAATGTAACGGAGAACTTGAGCAATATTTAAGATGTTTTCTAAATTTCCAGCAGTCAGATTGGACGGACCTGTTGCCGTTTGCAGAGGTTGCCTACAATAATGCAGTCCACTCCAGCACAGGTTACACTCCTTTTCAAATAGCTACCGGCCAAAGTTTCAACCCCATGCCAGAACTAACCCCAAACGAACCAGAAATCCCATCACTGAAAGAAT